>PITA01019628.1:0-36999 GCA_004023965.1 Spilogale gracilis
AAAAACTGACAGCCTTTCCTCTGAGATCAGGAACAAGGCAGGGATGCCCACTCTCACCACTACTGTTCAACATAGTGTTAGAAGTCCTAGCAACAGCAATCAGACAACAGAAAGAAATAAAAGGTATTCGGATTGGCAAAGAGGAAGTCAAACTCTCTCTCTTTGCAGATGACATGATACTATATGTGGAAAACCTATAACCCATTTCTTAAACACACTTTCAAATTATCTTGGTTTAGTTTAGCCTCACTCCCATCATCTCTTTCTGAGAGATACCAGATGCTAACAATCCCTGCGGCTTTAGGTCTCTGTAGTGTAAACGGGGTTGCTTTATTTTTAATACCATGGCTTTAGAATTGAGCTTTAGGATTTGGCTTCCTTGGGTATGTTATGTCACCATTCATAAATCTGTCTACAGCTCCTAAAGTTGTTTTGATATTTCTTCTCCTGTTAACTGTGTCCTTTTAGGTGTTTTAACCTAACAGCAACAAGAAAAGTTAAATCCCATTTTCTGCCATTTTAATGGAGTTTTGAGAATGGGACAAATATCATTCTATCTTCTTTAACTAGACAGCTTTGTATTCATATTATTTGTATTTTAATGTAAATATGTAATTGGTTGAAATATGATAAAAAGTGGTTTGAAATATTCTAATCTAGATTAAGAAATATCCCTCATAATCTTTAAATATTTCCAAATGATGCAATGATACCTCCTGGGGACAGAAATAACCAGTGTCATTATTTCTCTTATCTACACAAAGTTTGTGAAAAGCTTAATAGAATAGGTTCAGAGTTGATTACTATATGCTTGGGTTTTTGCTCCCCCTCTCCCACTTCCCTCTCTCTTCTCTCTCTTTTGAACTATGCATTTTTTCTTTATCAGATATATATTTTGGCATCTGAATGTGAGCACACGTAGAATGAATAAAGAAAGAAGGAACTAAATGTTATGGATTTAAAACTTCTTGATAAAACACAGCTGCTCATGTTGGAGGACATTTTATTGAAAACATAAATTCTCACAAGCGGCACCTGGAGTCCCATAGTTTTCAAGCTGACAAGACTGTACTGTGAACATTGTAACTAAATACTTAACAACTGTGGTAAATGTCAATTACATAAATGGTGAAATGATATAGTCTAGATTTATATAACATCAACTGAGCTCACAGTCCAGAAAAAACCCACATAAATAATTACTTGTGGAATTTGTGATTTTTTTACATGGACTGTCCTACACATGAATGCAAACCACTGTTTTCCCTCGGAAAATAATTAATAAATACAGATGAAATAGGAACTGACAATATGGCATTGAAGAAGATTTGAATGAAATTATAATTTCCTGACCACAAAACATTATAGATATGCACTAGTTTCTCCTTGTAACCCACCTGTTTCATTCCCCTGTTTTCCCTCCTTCCCCAACTTAAAAGGACCAGAATACCTGTGTCTTATGATGCTATCTGGATGAAAATTAAATTATCAGTTGAAATTCTGAGTGTTTACATATATTTGGATTTTTTTTTTTGTCAAGTGCACCGAATCTATAACTTTAAAATTTCTTTTTAAAGTTTTTAATTTTCATCTGGGTGTTGTCTAAAACATCTCAGTAATTTCTTTGGAAGTTAATCATTCAACTGTTTTGTTTTTTTCTAACAACTATACACAACATAGCCCCAGGTTTATCCTCAATGTTAATCATATTTCCTTAGGACCCAAATTCTTAATGGATATGACTAGGGGCATTTTCTCTGAGGATATATTGATTTGGAGGTGAGGTCTTTTGCAAACCATAAATGCACCCACCCTCCAAGACTGATATATTCCTAGAAATATGTAGTCTCTTTTTTCCAGACTCCTAATCTCTCATCTTCAGCAGCACTGCACTAAAAATTAATTGTGCACTAGAAAAGTATCCTATGTCAGGAAAAAAAGAAAAAGAAAAAGAAGGTTATCTGCTGTTTGAAGTTCAATATATATATTAAAATGATTAACTTCAATCCTGCATGTGTTATTAGGCATACAACATGATGGCTATGTTCATATCATTAGACTATTCAGAAAAATTATTGATTGCCAGAAATACAGGGTCAGTGATGAGAATATCACACATTTTCAGTTTTTAACAGTAAAAAATTGTTTTTGAATAATTGTATTTTAAGTCATTAACTGAAGAATTTTAGGCTTTCACATTTATGTAATTGTGTCTTTAAAAATATGTAAAAGTTAAAGATGGTGGAACATAATGAAAGAAATCTCAGAACTGAAAACAAAATTAAATATTTAACAGTAAGATAAAATTAATCATTAGTCTACACAACAATATTAACTCAAATTGATTGGGTACTAATTATATACTAGACACTGTTCTAGGTGTTTTATGTGAATTAACCAATTTTCTTCACATAGCAACCCTTTAATAATTTACTTTTCAGAAAAAAATTATTTCTCAAAACAACTCTTTGACATTACAATGATTTTTCTCATGTTGCTAGTCAAATACATGATTATGTTAAAGCAATGGATGATGAGTCAGGAGAGATTGTATCCAATTGTGGTCTTGCTTTCGGTCCAGGCACAATGCTCAATAGCTTGATAAAATGAGATTCTGTGCCAAAGGAGACTTGACTTTATCTTTCAGTTTGAAAAAGCTATGGATTAAGTAAAAAATAAATTATTTAATCTAATCATTTTCATTTTCTTGATCTTAGTCTTCATGAACTATACCTCCATTTTTTATTTTATTTTTTTTATTTTTAAATTTTATTTTATTTTTTCAATGTTCCCAGATTCATGGTTTATGCCCTACACCCAGTGCTCCATGTAATACATGTTCTCCTTAATACCCACGACCAGGCTCATCCATCCTTCCACCCCCTTCCCTCCCAAAACCCTGTTTATTTCTCAGAGTCCACAGTCTCTCGTGTTTCAGCTCCCTCTCTGATTTACCCCGATTCACTTTTCCTTCCCTTCTCCTAGTGTTCTCCATGTTATTCCTTATGCTTCACAAGTAAGTGAAACCATATGATAATTGACTTTCTAGGCTTGGCTTAATTCACTCAGCATAATCTCCTCCATTCCCATCCATGTTGATACCAAAGTTGGGTACTCATCCTTTCTGAAGGAGGCATAATATTCCATTGTATATATGGACCATATCTTCTTTATCCATTTGGCTGTTGAAGGACACCTTGGCCCTTTCCACAGTTTGGCGATTGTGGCCATTACTGTTATGAAAACTGGGGTAGATATTGCCCTTCTTTTCACTACATCTGTATCTTTGGGGTAAATACCCAGTAGTGCAATTGCAGGGTCACAGGGTAGTTCTATTTTTAATTTTTTAAGGAATAGCCATACTGTTTTCCAAAGTGGCTACACCAACTTGCATTCCCAGCAACCGTGTAAGAGGGTTCCCCTTTCTCCGCAGCCTCTTCAACACTTGTTGTTTCCTGTCCTGTTAAGTTTGGCCATTCTAACTGGTATAAGGTGGTATCTCAGTGTGGTTTTGATTTGAATTTCCCTGATGGCTAATGATGATGAACATTTTTTTCATGTGTGGGTTAGCCATTTGTATGTCCTCTCATACCTCAGTTTTTTAAAATCACTAGCAATATTAGTAATAATGTCTTTCTCATAAGGTTGACTAGAAAAGTGTAATGAGTTATTATAATGAACTAATGCAAGTAGAAAGTTAGAATAGTGCCTGGTCTTTAACAAGTACTCAGTAAATTGGAGCTAATATTGTTTTTGACTAAATATTAGGTTTTAAAGGTTTTTTAATTCTATAAAACCTTAAAGATATTATATTTCATATTATCTAGCAAGGCTACTTTAAGTTTTTAAATTAAACTTAAAATGTAGCTATTAACAATAATAGTAAACTTAACTATTACTTGTACATTGTTATATAATCTTACATCTTAATATTAAGATGTCATCCATTACCTTTATTCAATATCAGATTGTTTATTCTTTATTTTACCCAGCGTTTTCCAAATATAAAAGCTTTACTCAAGTGAGTTTTGCTTTTTTTTTCTTTTTCAACATTCCTTTGAGGTTGCTAACTTAGAATATTCATAGATATTTTATTTATAATTAATCTAAAATTCTCTTTGTGGGGCCACCTGGGTGGCTCAGTTGGTTGAGGCTCAGGTCATGATCTCAGGGTCATTAGACCAAGTCCCACTTCTGGTTCCAGGCTCAACAGAGAGTGGTTAGGGGAAAGGGTCTGCTGGATATTCTCTCCCTGTTCTTCTCCTTCTGCCCATCCTCCCACATTCTCTCTCTCTAAAATAAATTCATAAATCTTAAAAAGTTAAAAAAATAAAATTCTCTTATTGATTTTCAATCTTTCCCACAAGGCATTTCTCCTTGACAAAGTTTTTACCCAGAAAAAAAATGACTTCAGGTTTCAATACAAATACATTTTTGAGATAACCATTTGATTTCTGACTTTTAATTCTAAGATGAATGGATGAACAGCTAGCTCAGTGAATGCATGGAGCCTTACTATGAATTTGTTGCCTAAATGAAAGAGGCAATGCTTTTATCAATATTTCTGATCAAAGCTTTCCTTGGATCTCATGGGTCTCTCCTCAGCAACAATGTACGTTTTGGCAACAACTGGAGAGAGCCAGTCTGGAGTAAGGAGGCAATAGGGATACATGAAAATGTCCATATTCCTTAAGTTCCACTCTACAAAATATTTAAATTCAGAAAATCCCACTAGTCAAAATACAACATTTCTATAAACCACATTTAAGTTATAATGATTGACCAAGATTTGTAGTTCTATATATGATTTGTCTATTCGTCTATACCAGACATCGGATATACCAAGTCTTTGAATGCTCCCTGTAGCTTGTTGACCTAAAGTCTTTGACACCCTGACACAATGTGACATAGTAAGATTAGGGATTAATGAGGTAGGGATAGACAGCTGTGAAAGGAAAGGTTGCTAAGGAAAATAGGCTGGTTACCTCCACCAAATGTCTCCTAAGGGAAGTAAATTTTAAGAGTTATATGTGTGTTCAAAATTTGAAATTCGATTCTCTTAAAACCATCCATGTCCACATGTATACTAGAAAATATTTGTGAGCCCTAGAGGTTGCCTGTCTCAGTTTAGAGACTACTATTTTAAACTAGAGATCACTAATGCTGGTGTACAAATGAGCCAGGCCAGGAACACAAGTGCATTAATTCTTCATGGAATATTAGCTGTATTAGCAAATGAAATAGGTACTATAGTGAATTCAAGAGGAGGTGCCCTAAAAGAGTAACTCATTATGTTTGTCATTCAGGAATATGAACCCAGTTTTTCAAAGTTAGAACTCCATTGTTTTTGTTTTTGTTTTTTTTTCCTCCTGTTATTGAATATTCTAATTTCTAAATGTTGGGAATTCATTCAATATGTGCTTAAAACACCAAATAGGCTAAAAAAACATATCTGCAGGCAAAGTCTATTGCCTGATCTTATTCTTACTCTTTATGTTCTCTGTTTTTATATTTTGATTTTTCTTATTAACATTCCAGGACATTGCTGAGACTATAGGCTGGTCTTGATAGGGGATTATACCTGGTTTATTCTTGGCATTGTTCTCCGAAGTTGAAGTAGTGTCTACTTTCTCTTCACCTGACTTGAGGTCTACACATGAATGGACAGATCACTGGGGATAATGCATTATTAGGCATTTGTCTTAGATGCTTTGTGAGATGCTCTTTTACTTTCTGCTACATATTAAGTTGGAACATTTATTTCTCTTTAATGTCACATTGAGAATTTCAAAATGATGTCTGAATTTGTTTTGCCTTTGCAAATGCTATGCATTCAACCATCAGGAGGCTTGGAAATAGTCCAGTCTCTGTAAGCACATTAGCTTTCTCCTCTCTCCTTCTCTCTCTCTCTCTCTCTCTCTCTCTCTCTTTTTTTTTCTATTTCCATCTGGTCTTGTTGCTGGGGTCACCAAAATCTGACTCCTAAGAAGCACCCATTAACATTTCTTCAGATTTCTCTTCCCTGTGCACTGTGCATGTACTCTTACAGTCCACTATGCACTTTCTTACCATTTTGTAGTGAACTGCACTGAAATTCTTACATTGTTACTATTGTCAATATTGTATTCATTCTCCCTTTATATTCTTTCTTTCTTCCTCTCTCCCTCCCTCATTCCCTCCCTTCTCTTTCTTCCTCTTTCTTTCTTCTTCCTTCCTTCCTTCCTTCCTTCCTTCCTTCCTTCCTTCCTTCCTTCCTTCCTTCCTTCCTTCCTTTCTTTCTTTCTTTTTTCTCTCTTGATTACTTCTTTCTTTCCAGAATACTTCATTGTAATTCAAATTCTGTCCTCTGAAAAACCTACAGTAGTATCACTTAGTTCATACTACAAAACCAGTTACACTATCTTGAATTATTATTACTTAATATTTTTTTGTATCTTTTCATCGATTATATTTTAAACTCCTCAAAAGCCAGTTAGGTAATTTGATTCTAGTAAAATGCTTTAGAAATTATTAGTTACTGGCCTACAATAAATAGTCAATTAAAGTCTATTGTTGAGTTCACGGTGGCATCACAAACAGATGCTAAAGAAAGAAGCATTATATTTGTGTTAGAACTCAATGCCTTATAAAACTAGTATAATGCATAAATCTTGTGAAAGTAATTAGAATTAAATTTATGATTAATTAACTTTAAATTATTTTTCTGTCTTTTGTAGTAAACATTTTCTTCCAACTTTTCTTCAAATTATGTTGCATTCTGTATGTTCTTTTCAATCACAACATTTGGATACTTTAAATCACATCCTAAAAGTCGTTTAGCATCTTAGAAGAAATGAAAAAAGCAAACTCACTATTCAAGGGAGAGAAGAGCTATGAAATGGTCAAAAAAGAAAAAGATAGTAATCTCTAAATCTCCAATGCTCATGCAATCTATAGAAGTCTCTTTTTAGGGAGAAAGCTTTCACACACACACACACACACACACACACACACACACACAAATGTAACAGAAAAGTAAACTTTGTTTCCTGCAGTGTTATGTAGAGATAAGTTTCAGTATTTTTTGAATAAATTCAATCTAATCTGTTTCCTTATATTACCACTTCTTTTTTTTTGACTATCAAGTATCTCTCTGGGCTCTTAGTAGTCTCTTAATCTCATTCTTATCACTGAGATTTTTTTGACTTTGTATTCTCATTGAAAAGTGACAGAAAAAAATAATATGTATTGAGGAATGGTGATGACTGACATCATCTTTAAACTTTTTTACATTTAATTTCCATTACAAACAAACTCTTTGTGTACTCCAACTTTAGCATCCATTCAACTTCACAGTAAAGAGAGCTCTCTGAGATAACACATCAAAATTAATCTACTTGTATATTTGTGCTTTAGTTAACTTAATAATTATGCAGTGAAATTATGAAATCTGATAAAGAAAACTATTTTGATGCATACAATCTTGTGGAGGTAATTAGAATTGGAAATTCTGTAAGCTACAGGGAAGATGGCTTGAGTATATGCTTTGTCTTTACAAATTCTATACAGGATTGCAATAAACTCATCAATTGTGATAAGTAGATTAGCATTCTTATCCAATATAAGTGGCAGACTCAATATCTAGGTTCTCCTCACTAGCTTTAGTGTTCCCAATAGAATTCATTTCTCAATGTTTAATTTAATGTCTGATTTAATGTCTGTTAGGTAAATACAGTATTAAGTATAAAGTAGACTTCACTATTAACATCAGAATATTTTTGGACTCACATTGTCTTCCACTCAAATTGTTCTCTCTACAGGAGAACATTTGATATGGTAATCTGTTAATGATGAAGATTTTGATCAGTTTATTCCTGGGTGCCAATGCTTCATGTTTCCTTTAATGAAACAAGTTTTATGTTGCAGAAAAATATTTCCCATAGGAAAGCTTACTTAGGCACGTGTTGCTTCTGCACATCAATGGCTCCTCTGGTTTAAACTGAAAGCACAGATTTTTGGAAAATGAAATACAAGCTCATGCCTTAAAGAAGTTGAATTAGCTGGACCATAATGGATCAGTAATGAGTCATTAGTGACAAAGGTGAGGGAAATATTGCTGTAAAGTACTAAAAGACTTTGCAGCACATGCAACATTCAGCAAGAACCAAATGCCAATGGAAATCCACGTGCCAAGGCTTTCTGCGAGTTTATAAACTATTCAGAAGAACACAAACAATTTGTATCTTATAGTAGAGGGAAAAAAAAAGAGTGCTTAAATTCCCAATTCTCATTAAGTTTAAGCGATTTAGGTGAAAGAGAACACAGTTAAGAAAACTGTGTAGCATACTGATTGCATATAGCTCTTTCTAAAGCCAGGCATAGAACCGTATTCCAAAACGGTTGCCGGTGGTGCTCCTCCTTATTTCTTTCAAACAGGTTCTATTTTCCAAAAAGCTAAACAGAAACCTTACACTCTCTGACAGGACTATGTATGTCTAATTCTTCTTAGAGGCTACTTAGTATGCACAGAATTCCGGAGGTCCTGCTGAGGCAGTAGCTTTCCCTTTGGACAGTAGAGACATCCACTGGAAAGTGGTAGAAGAGACAACCTAGGAAGCAGAGAGACAGTAGCACCCAGAAGAGCAGTTACACACAATCCAGGAAGGATTTCATTATTTTAATAAGTATTGGCTATCATGGCATATGAATGACACATTATCAGAGAAAGACAAATGTCATATGATTTCACTTAGATGTAGAATCTAAAAAGCAAAACTAATGAACAAACAAAAAACAGATTCTTTTTTTTTTTTTAAGTTTCTTAAATACACAGAACACACAGGTGATTGCCAGAGGAGAGGTGGGTGGAGGGATGGGTGAAACAGGTGAAGGGGATTAAGAGGTACAAACTTCCAGTTATAAATAAGTCATGGGGACAAAAGGCACAGCATAGAGCATTTAATATATTAATATTATTATAATGCATGGTGAGAGATGATGACTGTACTTATGGTGAACACAGAATAATATATAGAAACTGTAGGATTAATATATTGTATACCTAAAACTAACATAACTGTGTGCCACCTCAATTAAATAACAAAGGAACTAAACATCAATCCTGAATGAATGAATAAATGGATGAATGAATGATATCTTCAGCAAGACTGCCCATCAGATAATTTTCTACTATTGATGTTACCACATGACATTATCACTAGATGGCCTCAATGAGGCATGCATTTTATTTATTTGTTTGTTTATGTGTTTATTTTAAGTAGGCTCTGTGCCCAGTGTAGGCCTTGAACTCATGACCCTGAAATCAGAGTTGCGTACTCTATCAACTGCACCACCCAAGTGCCCTTGATGCTTTTTGTTTTAGACATTCCCTGTCCCATTCACAGAGTAGAACATAAAGCCTAAGTCAAGCTAGGTGACATTTTAAGGAGCTAGAAAGTAGCCAGGCAGGATGTCAGCACATTATATATATTGCCATACCCAGGACTTATTAAACTACCTCTGCTGGAGAATAAAAGGCCCCTAATAGAATCTAGTATATGGGCTCCTAGTCCAAGTGAAACCATAGGAGTGGAGGAATGCTCAGGTATAGGGGAGAGAGTGAGGAAGATGATCCTTGAAAACCCTTGTAACACTTTGTCTTTTTTAATTCTAAAAAACAAAACCTCAGGTATATTACTCATTGTATGAAATATATTTAAACAAGGTTTAATTATGGCAGGTTGTTCAGGGGAAATAGATACCTGGACAGAGAGACTCCCTAGTGGAAGAAGGTGAGCCATAACTGAGTTTACTAGAGAGTCTATGAAGTCTGCTGCTGAGTCAGCCTGCCCCAGTGGGAACTCTAACTATACCCTTCAGTAGGTGTGAGTCATGAAGCACCTAACTTCTCTGAGCCTCTGTTCCTTCATCTATAATACAGGGGTAATTGTTTTCATTCAACTGCTATAAAAACTTTGTGAGATGACTTATATTGAAAGCTTGGCACAATGCCTAGCAAAAAAATTTTGATTTTTTTGATGAAGTGTTAGTCCTTAGTATTGTTATTTTTTTTGCATAAGGAAAATCCAAAAAGAAATATGAGATAAATGTTTGTTGAATGAGTGACCAATGAGTGATAAGAAAAAAGCAATTTTTTTCTTGACTTATTTCTGTTTTTAGTATAATTTTCCACTGGTAACAAAATATCCATTAGAATCAGGGTCACATGATTTAATTTTTTCCCCCTTTCAGTCTTTCTAGATTTATATAATAGTCTGGAAAATGGTAAATTTCAAAACTGTAGTAGACTATAAATTATAAAAATTTTATGAATTATCAATTCTAAATTCATTTCATTTTATATAGGTGTACCTATAAAGCATATAAATTAAAATACAATGTAGTATAACATGATGCTCTAGTGAGACAGAGTGTAAATAAACTAGAAACTTCATTATAGCATACAGTAATATTTACTATTTATTACCATGCTATGCAAATCAACAAAGAGCCATGGGGTGCCATGAAATATAAGATGTGATTTCAGGCCTAAAGAGCACCACTCTGAGTTACCAGATAATACATTCCTATTTATTTACTCATTTATGCATGCATTCATGTAATTAATCTTTTAATTAATGAAAACATTTACTGGGTGCTTGCAATATGCCAGGCGTGCTCAGCACTGAGGTATCATGATCACAAAATGACATTCTTGCTTTCAAGGTGCTCCCAGTCTTGTGGTGAAGATAGAAATGCAGATAGCTAATTAAAATGAAATGTGGTAAGTATTATAAGAATGAGATGGGAACATGAAATAATGTCATAGATTATAAAGACAAATTGAATGTAACTGACCATGAATTTGGTGGGTTCATAGAGCAGAAGAAGTTAAGGCCCTAAAAGATGTTTCTGAAGCTTAACCAATGCATTATTGTAAGTGATATTAAAATAATTGCAGGTCAGCTGGAAACATAAAATCTTCCTCGAGGAAATGGATCTAAAGCAGAGCTTAGAGAGTAGAAGGGAAGGAAAAGACCATTTGATAATTTTCAACCAGTTGCTTTACCTTCAACTGTGCATTTTGACTATCCACCTGCCAAGTGAGCTATGCATGTCCTTTACTTCGTGCTATGAATCATCAAATCTCTGTGGGAAGGGTCTGCAGTGTTATTTGAATGAACTTTATATTGCTCATTGTCTAGATGGCATCCCTGGAATCTGGGCCTTAATACTGGTCTTCTCTTCTCTGTTTGAACACTGTCAGGGTCACTCACTTTCTGTCTCTTTTATGTATATATTTAGAAAGTGTCTCTCTTCCAGGCCTACTTATTTCTCCTAGTTTTCTCTATAGTTGCATAGACTATTTGACACTCCTTTCATTAGATAGTCCTTCAAAAAAATGAAATGCCACTACTGCTTTGGCAAAAGTCCTCTCTTGCATACCAAGCATCCACAACCTCTTTGGCTTTATCCATGCTGTACAGTTTCTAGGTCTTTGACCACTTGGGGAAGACAAAGAAAGTTACAAGGAATATTTTTTCTTTGGTAGCAGGGATGGATTTAAAACCCTTTTATTTTTTTTTTTTTAAGATTTTATTTATCTATTTGAGAGAGAGAGAGAGAGAAAATGAGTAGATAGAGGAGTAAAGGGAAAGGGAGCAGAAAACTCCCTGCTGAGCAGGAAACCTGATGTGCAACTCAATCCCAGAACCCTGGGATCATGACCTGAGCTGAAGGCAGATGCTTAACTGACCCACCCAGGTGCCCCAGATTTCACACTTTTTTTTTATTTTTAAGATTTTATTTATTTATTGACAGAGAGAAACACAGATAGAGAGGGAACACAAGCAGGGGGAGTGAAAGAGGGAAAAGCAGGCCTCCTGCCCAGTAGGAAGCCGGATGTGGGACTTAATCCCAGGTCTCCAGGATCATGACCTGAGCAGTGGCTTAACCAGCTGAGCCACCCAGACGCCCCAGGTTTCAGGCTCTTAATAAGACCCTGGGTATTTGTCCGCATTTGCTGATGGCTCTCTTTAGAATTAGGTGCCTGTAGTGCCACTTTGTCCCGAGCTTCTTTCTTAATATCCACTTTTTTTTTTTTTTTTTTTAATATTCCCTGTCATAGTTCTCCATTCCCTGTTACTCTTACTTGGCCTTTTTAGGTAAATTGCTGGTCTTTTCTTATTCTGAGAATAAGATCATATTTATCATAAGGTCATGATATTTTACTTTTCACCATAGTAGTTGGTTTATCAGAAAGAAAGGTACTAAAACTCAGCGGCCTCTGTGCTGCTACCTCTCTACACCTGTTTCTTTTGTAAAAGTAGGAGTCTTGATTAGATAAATTCTCAAATCTGCCTTAGTTCTTAAGTTCTGAATCCTGGCCCCTGGGTGGTTTAGTGGGTTAAAGCCTCTGCCTTCAGCTCAGGTCATGATCTCAAGGTCTTGGGTTCGAGGCCTGCATTGGGCTCTCTGCTCAGCAGGGAGCCTGCTTCCCCCTCTCTTTCTGCCTACTTGTGATCTCTCTCTGTCAAATCTGTAAAAAAAAAAGATATGCTTTTGAGAAAAAATGATAAGTAATTGAATAAAAAGATGAAAACATGAACTCTACTAAATAAAAAATTTAAAAATTCACCGTACTAATCCCACAGAATGTTCTATATAGATTTACTAATCCTTCATTCATTCGATCATTTATTGGCACTTGTGAACCAGGTATTGTTGCAGACATTATTAAGAGACCAAAGATAAAATTCCTCTTTCATGTCATCCATATTCTAGTAAAAGAACACAGTACAAATAAAGCAATGTACATTCAGATTATAAGAAGTTGATAAGTATTATGGAGATAAAGAACACTGGACAAAGAGATGGTAGGCAGTCTCTAGGATGGCACCTAACAATCCCTGTCTCCTCTTTTCATACCCTATGTATCCCCTCCCTGACTCTCTAGCTTAATACATCCCATAAATCATTACAGTGATTGAATATAACATACAGTACATTGTTACCAACAGCATACAGCAGAAATGATAATACGTCACTTCCAAGATTAAGTTATAAAAGGCTCCAGCTCCTGCTTGGATATGCCCTCTCTCTAGGATGACTTGCTCTGGAAAAAGTCAGTTGCTATTATGTATATACAATGCAGAAGCTTATAGAGGCCCATGAGGCAAGAAACTAAAATCTTTGGCCAAGAACTAGTAAAATTAAGCTCGTCATCAATCACATGAGTGGCCTTCAAAATAGATCTCCTCCAAATCAAACCTTTAGAGGAGACAGCCATCCTGGCCTCCAGTCTGTAGCATCACAAGTGACCTTGAGCCCAAACCAACCAAATAAGTGGTTCCCAGATTCCTCACCCATAGAAATTCTGAGTTAATAAATGTTTAAGCTACTAAATTTGGGGTAATTTGTTTTGTGGGGATATACTAATTAATTAGTAATCAATAATTATGCAGTTGTCAATTTAAATATAGGTTGATTAACATTTCTGATTATAAAGGTAATGGATATTTTTCATATAAAGTTTAAACATTATAGATTATGTTAATTGCATTCACAAGATAGACTATTTCACCAGATTTTTTGTTTATTCATCTTTTAACTCATGTTATATATTAATTTATTTGATCCCCAATAAAGTGGATCATGTTATATATTCTACTACTAAATTTTCTGTTTTACAAGTATCTTGAACCAATTCATATAGCTCAGTTTTTCCAAATACTCTACTATATTCAACTCTATGTTTAAACCATGATAGGATTTAAAGGCTTCTCTCCTGATGAAAATTTGGGTTAATTTTAATTATTTTATATTACAAGACAATATTTTGTGAAATTTTTCAAGTGTTTTTTTAACAAAATATAAATCATATTATTTAGAAAATAGTAGATTTATAATTTGTACCTTGAAAAAAATGAGTGAATTCATTTAATCAGTTTGCTTGGAGATTTAAGTTTTTTAAAAAGAATGTTTTTAAAGATTGAATTAATCAATTTAATTGAAATGACTCTTATTAAAGACAATGAAATGTATACTTTATTCTACATTCTGTACTTTTCCTCAGCAAAATAGTAATTGATTAATTGAAATTATTATTAAAATATTTAATAAACTTATAATTAATTCTTTACTTTTCTAATCTCACTCTCCCATCCAGTTCAAAAATAAAATCATTATCTAATGAATAAAATCACAGGTATAGGGGCGCCTGTGTGACTCAGTCATTAAGCATCTGCCTTCAGCTCAGGTCATGATCTGGGAGTCCTGGGATCAAACCCCCCATTGGGTGTCCTGCTGGGTGGGAAGACTGTTTCTCCTCTCACTCCCCTGGCTGTGTTCCCTCTCTAGCTGTGTTTCTCTCCGTCAAATAAATAAATAAAATCTTAAAAAAAAAAAAAAAAGACAGGTATGTTAAGTCACCTTAAAAAAAACAGAATGTCTATAGAGTTAGGTGACTTTATTATAAAACTATTTTAAAATGTAAAGATACTAAATGTATTATATCAGTTGAATATGGAATATTCAGATATTAACCCTCAGAAAAAGTAGAATTTGGGAGTAAAGTCTAAACAATGTCTACCCAAGAGCTTTTTAGAAAAAGAAGAATTAGCTCCCCTCCTTAAGCTGTTTGAATCATTAAGTTACACACAATAGAGATTATAAAAGCAGCCTATTTTATCCCATGCCATTAAATAATTAATTGATCTAACCAGAACAAAGTCATCTACAACTCACCAAATATCTGTATGCATTTCCACATTTCTCAGCCCTTTTCCTAGTAAGCAATGTGATTAATTCTGGTCAATTGTTTGAAAGCCGGAATGGTGTGTGTCACTTTAAAGTGAATATCTGAGAGTCAATGTTTGGTCCCAATCTTAAGGAAGAAATCTCCACGAGATATTAACCCTTGTTAAATTAAGCTGCTGAGATTTTAGGGTTTAACATGTGATCGTAGTATAAACTAGTCTATCTGCTTAGTGCACTAATTCACTTTATGATAATTTTATATTCACTGAACAAACAATATAGTTTTGTTTTGTGCATACCTTAGTTATCAAGAAAGGATGTGTGATGAGGCCAACATGAAAATTCTTATGTGTGACAGGTACATGTCCCATTGTCAAATACATTGGTAGTAGGAGTTAATGTTTCAGTCTTCTTCTTTTGACCAATTTTGGTCTGTCAAAAAGATAACTATTTATCCTATATAAAAAAATAAAGTTTTAGAGCCTAAAACACTGAGTTCGTGGGACTGAAATATAATACTTTCTCCATGAATGGTACTCTGCACTTGTACATACAAACACTCTCCTCCATCCTGTTAAAATTTTTTGATATACTTTCATTCTACCATTGAAGCTTGTATTCTTCATTTAACAACTTTTTGCAATATACATTTAGAAAAGCATATATAAAATCATAGAATGGTGTGCATAGAGATAAAATAAATAACATTTTTATATAGACATAAAAAGAAATACCACTTTCTTTTATCCCAGTAGTACTAAATATAATTCAACATGCTTACAAGTTTAGACTCTTGCCCTCAAAACGCTATAAAAGCACCAACCTCAGAAATGATTCAAGGGTATAACAACACAGTTCATCTTTATGTTTAACCTTTTTTCTTGGAACAATTTAAGAACACTTTTATATGTTCTGGTTTTGGTTCAAATAGAATTTTTAGTAAGTCATTCCTCAGGATTCTCTTTTATAAGCCTACCACCTTTTTTATTTTTTTAGCCTTCTTTATATATCTTATTTTCCAGGCCATTTAATATTATCATCACTCATGGCTGCACTCCTTGGATTCTTTCCATATTTTTTTTTCTTCCTTAAGATTTAGACTATAAAATTCTAGAATAATCAAAGTGATACAAATAAAAAAATCTCCATGTTTACTGATAATATCTGCCAGTTAACGGTCCAACATTATTTTTTCCAAGTAAAATTAAAAAAATAAAGAATGTGTCATGTACATATAAGATGCTTGCTTTAAAAAAGTAATGCAAAAACACGGCACCACAATAACGGTATATTCCGGGTTTTTTTGTTTTTTTTCACTGATTTCAGAATGAATCTAAAATACATTGAAACATGGTCACTGATTTTTGTCCAGTTATTAAACATGACATATGTTCGTGGACATGCCAAGTCATTACATGCAAGACATGTAATTTTAAGTAATCTTTTATTCTACATTGTTTGACTATTACTGTTTGGTAAAAATCTTAACCTTTTTTATTTTAAATAGTTTACTTAATTTATTTTATTAAATAAGTACTATATTTAATCCAAATTTTTATATGGTTTATATTTTTATCTTATGTCTTATTTTAATTTTCGGTAAAACTTTATAGCACAGATGATTGTTTTGAATTTTATCATATTCATATGTATTTATTTATCAAAATCAAAATCTTTTTAATAATCAGACCCCAAGTTAAAACCATGCACAACTTATTGCTTCTTAACCTTGGATTACTAGACCAAATAAACCTGAAACTAAATCACAGGTCTATATACTCATCTTTTAGTAAATATTTTAGGAGGCAATATTCGTATGATTATATTCCTTACAGTCTAAGATTCTGTTCCCAGACTCTAAAATAGTATTTCTCAAAGTTTTCTTGCAGAACATTAGTTCCTCAACATGTTTTATCAGAAATAGGCTCCCAGGTCAATTAAGTTTGGGAAACAAGACATTGCAGAATACCATGCAAGAGAATTAAAATGTTCATTAATATATTCACGACTGAGGAATACTGAAGCAAATAAACCCATTTAGGTTTTTTTAGCTACTACTTTGATCACATAGTTGTTTATATGTAAGTCCATGTATATAAACAAACTCTTAATATTCTATGGAATGTGTGCACATCATGTTGTAAAAACAGCAGCTTACAAAGTCTTCCTCTAGACCTCTAGGTGATTCTTAACCTCAGTATGGGAATGGATGAGGACTTTGTTGGGGGCAACACATGCTGTCTCTGCCTTGTATCTAGAGTTCTACCCACCAGACACCAATAGCAATAAAAAGTATCTCCAGAGGTTCCCCTGGACGGCACAGTGGATTAAGATCGAACTCTTGGTTTTCATTAGGTTGTGAACTCAAGAGTCTTGGGATCCAGCCCTGAGGTGGACTCCAGGCTCAGAGCAGAGTCTGCTTAAAGATTCTCTCTTTCTCTCTCCCCTTCTCCCGAAATAAATAAATAATTAAAAAAACAAAAACAAAAACAAAAGACTCCAAATTTTGCCAAATGTACCCACAGGGGCAAAATTGCCCCCATTTGATAACTACTGATGCAGATAAGACAATTGTTTTCCAGTCAGGTTTGATCTTACTGAAGGGAGTTTGGAACATTACATTGAGTATTTGAGAGAAAAGCTGAGAAAAAAGGCAACATGATAGAGGATGTTGAGTTCTGAGGCTGCTGGTTCAGAGGAAGGAAATGTATGATTCTATCTGCTCCTCATGTTCATGCAGTGTGCCCATCTAAAACAATTTCACTTCCTGTTCAGAGCAGGGAAAATCTTTTTTGATCTCTTATGCTTTATGGTTTTACTTATCCTCCTACACAGTAAATATTTAAGGATTCTTGGATGTCTTCTTAACTCACTTGTACAGTCTACCTGGATAATGTTAACTACCGGAATCATTTCATATAATACCACTGTCTGATACATTTAAGTAAATGTGACACCAATCCTGACTTTTCTAATTTTATCAGAAATTTTCATCTGAATTGAAAACCTCAAACTCAGTGTCTTATTCCCTAAAGTGTGTTCTTACTCTTCAGTCTGTTGAAGCATCACTACCCTTCTGGTTGTGAAGAATGAGGAATGAGAAGTCCGTCCTCACCTGCCCCAGTTGGTGCTCCCCACCCCACTTCACACACACTGGCTCGCTGCGTGGCTGAGGGCAGCCTCCAGCTCCAAGCGCACAGATGGGAGCTTCCCATCGGCTTCATCAGCTGCCACCTCTTGTGCGTGTGCACTCAAATCTCTAAGAAATCCCTTATATATCACTCTGAGTGATTCTGTTTCTTTAGTGGAAATAGGACTCTCTCATCCTGATTGTACTTTCTCTTTCACCATCCTCTTCTCCACTAAGGAATCACATTGTCCTCTCTCATCTTTTGTCCATGTCTCACATCTTTCTCCTTCATTTCTCCTCCCTGCCTTTATCACTTTCTGTAGTGCCCTATCCAGTCATCCAGTCACCAAGCTCAAATTCTTTGTTAATATGGTCCTCAGAGCTACCTTATTAAAAACTATATATCCATTCATTTATCATTCATTCACATGTACAAAAATAATTAGTAAGTGTTCACCACATGCCAGGCACTGTCACAGATCTTGGAGATGAAGTGACAAAGAAAACAACCACAACTTCTCTCTTGGAGTCTACAGAGTCCTGAGGGAGAGAGGCAAATAGCAAATAAGCTTAATGAAATCAGTATAAATGATGATAAGTGCTTGGAGAGAAAGAAAGAAGGTGACGAGCTAGAGCATAATGAGAGGGCTGAGGAGAGGCACTTTCTGGATAATGCTAGCTGGGAAGGCCCATCAAGGAGGGCTGCTTAGGCTGAAGCCTGAGAAAGAGCAGAAGCTGGATCTTTTGAGATTCAGCTGAAGAAACAGAATCACTAGGAGTGAAAGATAAGGGCTTACTTACAGAGATTTGAGAACACATGAGGTGGGAGTTGATGAAGCCGAGGTGAGGCTCCCTTCTGCACGTGTGAAGCTGGAGGCTGCCATCAGCCGTGCAGAAGGGAGCTGGGGAGGGCGGATGGGTGTGAAGTGGGGCGGGCGAGCACCAGCTGGGACAGGTGAGAATGGACTGGAAGTCACATTGGCTTCTCACCACTTCTAAGCTACCAACCTCAGTGGTTCAACTTATGTACAGGAAAAGCCAGAACCCTTGTGGAGGACCCAAACATGCACCTAGTATAAGAGTTGGGAAGCCTAAGGAGGACTGGTAGGAGTTTAGACCCCACTGCTGCCCCATGTTAACAAGGTGAGCCAGCCAAAAAGAAAAAACCTGCGCGAACTCCAACGGCACTTGCCGGCCCAAGAGTTCCCCTGCGCCAACAGTTTCCGTGTGAAAAATATATCTGTCACTACTCTTCTGCCTTTCAGTCCTCATGTCAAATATCTCTTGTGTTTGCTTTTTTCTTTTTTTAAGATTTTATTTATTTATTTGACAGAGTGAGAGCATAAACAGGAGGAGTGGCAGGCAGAGGGAGAAGAAGGTTCCCTGCTGAGCAAGGAGCCTGACGCAGGACTTGATCCCAAGGATCCTGGGACCATGACCTGGGCCAAAAGCAGCCGCTTACCTGACAGAGCCACCCAAGCACCCTCTTGTGTTTGCTTCTAATTTGGAACTGTGCAGGGAAGAAAATTCTGGGAAATGTGATTTCCTCTTAGATAAGTTGACATAATAAAACTCTCCTTCAACTGGTCAGGTAGAGAGTAGGGTAATGTGTATTCTAGGCATAGAGAATAATATGTGTAAAATCCCTGAAGCATTCATTGTTGGTACACTTGATGAATTGGGAAAGAAAGTGCTTGGACAAGAGTAAAGAAGCAGAAGAAGAGTATGAGATAAGAGAGATAAGCAGGGTTGAGATTCTGCAGTGTCACCAAGCTATGCAGGTAGCAAAGGGTCACCATTTCCTTCAGAGTCTTCTGCTGTCTGTCACAGTAAACCCACCTTCCTGAACTTGGAATCCTAGCTGCTAAAATGAGGTTACAACTTCTAACTAAAGTGGGAATGCACAATGTGCAAATTGTACTTGCCTAGAGGGATCATAAAATGCCTATTCTTGGGACTCACTGCCCAAGAATATAATCTCACTGCCTGAGATTATATTTTTAATTGGTCTGAGCTGTATTCCTAGTATCTGCTGAACTAGAACAACATACAAGTAGCTCACACCATGGTATTTCTGGATATTTGAATTTTCATTAACAGTTAGTCACTCCTTTTCTGGGACCCTGAGAGATGAAAAGTTAACACAATAAAATAATTAACTGAAGATAAACTATAGAATCTTTTTTTGCAAAAAAAAAATGGAATTTGGTGAGCACCTGCATGTATTCATAACAGAGAAAGAATCCAGATCCCTGTTTCCGGCTGCACTAACTAAGGATAGAACACTTTCCATTATCTCCTCTCCTTACCTAGGTTTGAATGATGCGACTCTTCCTACTGATTTCTGCTCACATCTTCCACCTTCTCCTAAGAAAATGAAATAAGACTGACTACAGTTTATGAGAGTTATGAATTTTAGTTCATCTTCTACTGGACTCCTAGATATGCCTCGTATTTAAATAGAAAAACTCCTTGGTAACAAAACCTTCCTTCCTTCTGTCCACATGTTAAGGTACAGCAAAGGGGTAATGACTATGAGAAAAAAAATAGGATAGGATTAATTTTTAGTTTTCAACTCCAAGTTTTACGTTTTGGTGGGAACTAGTTGTCTCCATCATTTTCCAATTTTCCTTTTTTCACCCAATAAATAAATGCACTTATTTATGTTTTAGTTAAGGTAAAATGGTTTAATTTTAATTTTAATTTTTTATTTTAATTTTTATTTAATTTCACAATTTTAAATTCCAGTTAGTTAACATAATAACAGTGAAATATTAGTTTCAGATCAGAATTTAGTGACTCATCATTTCCATACATTACCTGGTACTGAGTTCTATTTTTAAACATTTGAGGAAAAAGTTTGCATTCCCACAAACAGTGTAAGAGGGCTCCTTTCTCCACATCCTTACCTGTCGCCGCGGGGGAGCCAGCCTTGGCGGAGTTGTGGGTCCTGAACGGCGGGATGTCTGGCGGGCAAAATAATGACTCGGACATGGAGATCTGATGTAAGCTGACAGACCGGAGGTCAGTCAGGAGAGACCTATGAAAGCAGGCTCAGACGCACGCTCTGGCTTTTTAGCATTGGCTCTCTAGCTCTAGCTCTCTAGCTCTGGCTTTGGCCCTCTTGCTCTACTTCTCTCTCTTCTTTTGTCTCTCTTTGCTTCTTGCTCTCTCCTCGCATTGCTTCTGTCTCTTTGCTGGCTCTCTTGCTGTTTCCTCTAAGGCTCTCTTGCTGCCTCCTCACAGGTTCTCTGCCTTTGTCTCTCAGTCTCTCAGTCTCTCTTGACTGACAGGGGCCCCAGTCTTTTATTATTTAAAAGTAAGGAAGTTGGGTGGTGCAGTTAAATCTTTAACTGCTTTTGCACCCACCCTAGAGATAGGTTTAGTATTGTTACTGCAGGGTACAGAGTGATTGCTTAAACTCACAGAAGTTGAGACCATTGAGGCACAGGGATCAAGAAATACAGATAAGAGATATAGAGATATGATTACAGGGAGGAGGATTGAATGGAACTATATGTCTTGAATAAGCACACAAAGGACACATTGCCCTGACCCACAGGGTATGTGGCTTTTTGGATTCTAGGCAGGGAAAGCCCAGAGGGACTTTCATTCACATTCACAGGTACCTCCATCAAAGTTTTCCATGGCAGGAAGGGCGGATCATGCACCGTCCCCAACACTTACCAACACGTATTGTTTCCTGTGTTGTTATATATTGTACGTAAGACTCTGCTCAATTCATATATTAGTTCTAGTACTTCTTTGGTGGAGTCTTTCTGTTTTTTGTTTTTGTTTTTGTTTTTGTTTTAAGATTTTATTTATTCATTTGACAGAGAGAAACACAGCTAGAGAGGGAACACAAGCAGAGGGACTGAGAGAGGGAGAAGCAGGCTTCCCCGGCGAGCAGGAATCCTGATGTGGGACTTGATCCCGGGTCTCCAGGATCATGACCTGAGCCAAAAGCTGCTGCTTAACCAACTGAGCCACCCAGGTGCCCCATATTTCTGGTTTTCTACATAGAATATCATGTTGTCTATGAATAGTGAAAGTTTGACATCTTCTTTGCCAATTTGGATGCCTTTTATTTCTTTTTGTTATCTGATTACTGAAACTAGGACTTCCAGGAGTATATTAAATATCTACAGTGGGAGTGGACATCCCTGTCTTGTTCTTGGCCTTAGAGGAGAAGCTCTCAGTTTTTCCCCATCTAGGATGATATTAGCTGGGGACCTTTCATATATGGCCTTTTTGATGTTGATGTATGTCCCCTCTCCCTGCTTTATTGAGGGTTTTTATCAAGAATGGATGCTATGCTTTGTCAGATGTTTTTCCTCCCTTTATTGAGAAGATCATGGAATTTTTATCCTTTCTTTTACCAATGTGGTGTATCATGTTGATTGATTTGCAAATATTAAACCACTCTTTCAATCCAGAAATAAATTCCACTTACCATAGTGAATGATTCTTTTAATGTACTGTTGAATTCCATGTTCATCAGAAATATTGGACTATAATTCTCCTTTTTATTCAAGTCTTTATCTGGTTTTGGAATTAAAATAATTTGGAAATTTTCCTTCCATTTCTATTTGAGAAGACTAGGTATTAACTCTTCTTTAAATTTTTGGTAGAATTTCCCTGGGAAGCCATCTGGCCCTGCATTTTTGTTTGTTGAGAGAATTTTGATTACTGATTCAATTTCTTTGCTGGTTATTGGTCCATTCAACTTTTCTATTTCTTTCTGTTCAGTCTGGGTAGTTTATGTGATTCTAGGCATTTATCCATTTCTTTCAGAATATAATTAATTTTTCATAATATTCTCTTCTAGTCATTTGTATTCCTGTGGTGTTGGTTGTGATATCTCCTTTCTCATCCATGATTTTGTTTACTTTGGTCCTTTCTGTTTTCTTTCTGATAAGTCTGATTAGGGATTTATCAATTTTATTTATATCAAAGAATGAGCTCCTGATTTCATTGAACTGATCTGGTTTTTCATTTCTATATCATTTATTTCTGCTTTAATATTTATTATTTCCTTTCTTCTGCTGGCTTTAAGCTTTATTTGTTGTTCTTTTTCTAGCCCCTTTATATGTAAGGTTAAGGTGTTTATTTGAGATTGCTCTTGCTTCTCAAGGTAGGTCTGTATTACTATGTACTTTCCTCTTATGACTGCCTATGCGGCATCCTAAAGGTTTTAAGCTGTTGGTTTTCATTTTCATTTGTTTGCATGTGTTTTTTAAATCTCTTTAATTTCCTGGTTGACCCATTCATTCTTTAGGAGGATGCTCTTTAGTCTCCATGTGTTTGTGGTCTTTCCAAATTTTTTCTTCTGATTGACTTCAAGTTTCACAGATTGTGGTCTGCAAATAAGCATGGTGTGATCTCAATTTTTTTGTTCTTGTTGAGGCCTACTCTGTGACCTATTATATGATCTATCATGGGGGATGTCTTACATTCACTTGAAAAAAAATGTGTATTCTGCTACTTTCGCATGAGAGGCTCTGAGTGTGACTGTTAAATCCATCTGGTCCTGCCTTCACCATGTGCTACACCTTTCAAAACCTAACTCCCAATGATTCAATGTAACATAGAACACAACCTGTTTGATTACTTTACCAATGTTATAATAGAAAATAGTCATTAAGAGGTAGATATTCAGTATGTAGATTTATTCCATAAATCCACATGTCCATATCCATATAGAAATAAGCAACAACATGGTAGTAATATCTCTGGAGTCAAATTGCTTTCTTCATCATTTTACTCTGTGACTCTGACCAGATCGCTTCACTTCTTAGTTCCTTATATTTCTCATCAATAAAATAGTGATTCTAATACCCCATAAGCTTATTATGAATTTTATTTATTTTTCTAATTAAAAACATTTGTTTGAATTTATGTGGGCTCCATGCCCAATGTGGGACTTGACCTCATGACCCTGAGAGTAAGAGTAATGTGCTCTACTGACTGAGCCAGCCAAGCACCCCTTATTGTGAAATTTAAAGATAAAATGAATTGCTGTGTGAAGTACTTAGAAAAGAACTGAACATTACATAAAGTTGCTTTTATTATGGGTACCTATGTACATATATATTTTATATATATTCATACAATATATGAATATGCATATATAAGTATGTATATATATGTATCACATATTTAGGCAGCATATGCTTATATTTATAATCTTTTATAGATTTGTAATCTTACATAAAAATTCTTAGCAGAAATATGTAATTGATATTTATTTATTTATTTATTTATTTATTTATTTATTTATTTATTTTTATATTTTGAGAAAGAGATGGGAGGGGAAGGGAAGCAGGAGAGAGAGAGAGAGAGAGGGAATCCCAAGCAGGTGCCATGCCAGGCACAGGGGCTCGATCTCACAACCTTGAAATCTTGACCTGAGCTGAAATCAAAAGCCAGACACATAACTGACAGAGTCATCCAGGTTCCCAGATAATTTTTTTAAATTACCAAATAGCATCCCTACATTTACTACCAATGTTGTGCACAACTGCGGTATCTTGATCTACTCAAAGTAAGGATGGTGAAGCTGTGTATATTAAGTTTATTCATTGTATCCCTACAAGATTTTGAGCTCTGATATGGAATAGAAGGAAAATAAGATTCTCATTCAATTTTTCAATTAAATTCTCAATTCAAATTAATTATCAACTCAATTTCTCATGATTCAATTGACATGTAGCAGACTAGCATTTCAATTATTATGCTATTTTAAAAAGGTTATGGTCTCAAAAAAGTAATTTTTATTCAGCATTATTACAAGGTATGCAGTTGATTCCATTCATGTCAATAGATAGAATCAGAACCGTAATGATGAATCTTTTTTCAAAGAAAAACACTTTCAACTATAGAAAGTAATTTACCAGGCTACATTCATGTCATGAAGAGAATAAAGAATGGCAAGAAATATGGGGTGCCTGGGTGGCTCAGTTGGTTAAGAATGGCAAGAAATAGTAGCATTGCCCATTATTTACCAGTGGCCTTTCTTTTATTTCTTTGGTGTCTATTACTCTATGAAGTGGTGTTTATTGGTCCTTATTTTTCTCTTTCACGTGAGAACAATTTCTGTGCTCCTCCTCACAAGGTCATGCTGGCTTCCCTCCTCCCTCTCTTGCTTTCTTCTGCTGCTACAAATTACATAAGTGTTACTGAATCCCAACCAGGAATGAAAATCAAAATAATTACTTCAGCTAGAAATTAACTTTACTGTTGTTGTTTTGCCCTTATTGTTGTTACATAATATCAATAGTGTATTTATTTACAATATCAGAAGATATTGGACCGTCAGCAAGAAGAATAGGTACTTCTGATGTCCACAGTTATTCCAATAAAAAGATACATGGAATCAGAATTTTAAAGATTTTTATTTATTTATTTGACAGAGAGAGATCACAAATAGGCAGAGAGGCAGGCAGAGTGAGAGGAGGAAACAGCCTCCCTGCTGAGCAGAGAGCCTGATGTGGGCCTCTATCCCAGAACCCTGAGATCATGACTTGAGCCAAAGGCAGAGGCTTACCCCACTGAGCCACCCAAGTGCCCCAAAGCACATATTTTAATAAGAGTTTTTATTTAGCATAAGTCAGTTCAGAAGATTCTGTCTGTTCTTTTGAGGGAATTGAAAAAAAAGAGATGGGGGAAATCTATTCAATTCATCCTTACAAATAGAAAAATAAGACAATGCATATCATATTGGAAAGATATCAATAGACTATATTATTGATAAAAAGAGAATACACACATATACACATCATTTCTTTATATAAAAAAAATTTGGAAAGCACATGATATAATTGTAGTTATAGTTCAAAAACTGTTTTTGACAGTGCAGAATAAAACTGTCTTTATATTTTTTGGACCATGCATTTTCAGCCAAAGAGCAATTATATTTCTTAATATCACTAAGCACATTATATACTGAAAAGAAGTATTGGTAAAAATTGTAATTTAAATTACAGCAAAAAACTCTGAAAAGTCAGCATTATTAAAAACTGCTGAAAATACAAAATCTAAGTAGGTGACTAAATACCTGGCTTAGGGGAAGAATAGAATAATGGACTAAATAAAGAAGATACTGAGTGCTAAGAATTTAATTCTTCAAGGAATAGACTCTGAAATTATTCCAAACATTTTTGAAGAAGTGAAAATAAATTGGTGTCTGTTGGGAAGAATGTGGTGTATCCAGTTCTACTAAAGATTGGATATGCTCCAGTTGGATAAACTGGTCTGGGTCTTTTTATTTGGTCACTGTCCATCCCTGCCATACTGCTTCTAAAGCATTTTGAGTATTATATCTGACACTATCTACAGTTTTATTTATTTGGGGGGTTAATTTGAGCATTTTTTGGTTTACATATTTGATTGACTCATATATTTGTACTTTTTCTTGCATATTTACCAGTCTTTTTATTTAAAGACTCAAGCAGTATCACTATTTCTTTTCTGAAAATTTTAATTCATTAAAAATTATATGCATTGTAATCAAGGCTTCTTTATGTCCACATATCTCACAACCTTATCAAGATGTGCAAGAGTCAACTGTCAAATGATGCTTGCTAATTGCAGGAATAATTTAGCTTCTCATCCCCACAATGCCTCATTCTCATTTGCTTCTCTCTCCCATGTCTCTGGACAGTTTTATGATGACCTTCGTAAGCACTGATCCTATACACCACCCACCAATGTGGGCATAAATGAAAGCTTAGTATTCAGTCCTTCTTTCTTTCAAACTTTTGTTTTCCTTTAAGTCCTTTCTTAGCATACAACTTTCACTCAGATGTCCATTATTCACTAAAATACCCAGTTGTCTTTCCTTTATGTTTACTTTGTTTTAACATTCATTAAAGCAACCTTCATTTAACGAATTGGATTAACTGTCTCTCTGTGATGATCCTGACACAGCCCCAAACAGTGGAGCGTGTCTGTGTACCTCTCCTCCCATCATTTGAGTTGCATGCTAACCACATGCTTGCTAAATTTTTCTTAAAATTGCTATGTCAGATAAATTTTTATAATTTTATAATTAATGAAATATTACATACACAGGTAAAGCAGAACAAAATGAAAGGCATTTATGTACAACCTTCTTTAAATGTTTAGGAAAGGATGAAGATGAGTCTCTGAATACATTGATATCAATTTAGGTATTGATAAAAAATGATAAAAGATATGGTAGAAATTTTAAAGATTTTATTATGAGGATTTTTTTACTCAGATTACTTTTCATTAGATTCTTGTTTTATTTCAATTTCCACAAACTGCATATGGATATGGTTACTATGAATCATGCAATTCCAGTGAGTGGGCCCACACTAAGGAAAACACTAGCTCCACAGCTGAATATCTTTTTTTAAAGATTTTATTCATTTATTTGACAGACAGAGACAGAGCATGGGTCGGGGGGGGGGGATCAATCTCAGCACCCCGAGATCATGACCCCAGCTGAAGGCAGATGCTTAACCCACTGAGTCACCCAGGTGACCTGAGGAACTGAATATTTTTGTTTTAACCTACAGCACATTGCTTAAAATATGAACGTATTTTATTTTTTTCCATCTGCCAGATTTTTTTCATTGAACTAACCGTCAGAAACTTTTTTAGTGAACTAACCTTTAGAAATATATAACCTTGGGGCACCTGGGTGGCTCAGTTGGTTAAGCGACTGCCTTTGGCTCAGGTCATGATCCCAGAGACCCGGGATCAGGTCGCACATCGGGCTCCCTGCTCGGCGGGAAGCCTGCTTCTCCCTCTCTCACTCCCCCTGCTTGTGTTCCCTCTCTAGCTGTGTTTCTCTCTGTCAAATAAATAAAATCTTTAAGAAAATAAAAAGAAATATATAACCTTTTCAGATAAGAGGGATCCTAAAAATCAGAAAAAGGAACAAAACTATGGCCCCAAACCCATTGTTGTAGGAAAAAAAAAATGAACAGTAATGTTTTTCCATTCTTCTTAATGATTAATTTAAATTGCCACTAGAATACAAAGTAATTTTTAAGGCCAGGTTTATTTATTTATTTATTTTTAATATTTTATTTATTTATTTGACAGAGAAAAATGCAGCGAGAGAGGGAATACAAGCAGGGGGAGTGAGAGAAGAAGTAGGTTTCCTGCTGAGCAGGGAACCTGATGCGGGGTTCAATCCAAGGATTCCGGGATCGTGACCTGCGCCATCCAGGCACCCCTAGGACACTATCTCTTTTCTTGTGGAACTTACAGCTCTTTGTTAGATAAGGCAAATGTTAATAAAATCACAAACATGTAACATTGCAATTATAACAGAGTAAGATCTGTGAAGATAAAGCATGCAATGCCATGAGAGGGAAAAGACCTATTATTGGAGACTGGGGAAGGGTTCTCTGCAGAAATTAAGCTGTAATATAAAGTAATAACAACAAATAAATACACAGTAGAGGGGAAAGTGCATCTCAGAGAGAAAAGAACAAGTAAAAGGCTCAGCAGTGAAGGATGAGGTTCCATTAAGCAAAGGAAAGAACAGTGTGGTGGAACATAAAACTAAAAATAATGTAACACTATGAAGGTTTATTCAATCTTTTTATTAAAAATTTGAAGCTTTTGAGTAAGGATTTTGACCTGATTAGATTTGCTTTGTGAACTGATTGCTTAACAGAAGTAGGCAAGAGTGGATGCAGAGTGACAAGTTAATAGAACGCATTGCAATAACCCAAGATTATAGTAGGTTGTTTTGAGGAGAAGAATGTGGAGATGAAGCAAAGAGGATGTGTTGTGGAGATGTGTAAAAGATAAGATCACCAGAATTGCCAATTGATGTAAGGAATGAGACAATGTCGAAGTATAAACAATGATTTCTAGTTTTCTGGCTTGAGAAAGTGAATATATGCTAATACTATTCTGAGTTGAGTACCACTCAAAGATAATCAGGTTTTCAGGGGGAGAATAAGGAGTTACTATTCATTTAAAGATGAAAATTGATTCCTCTGAATTATAAAGCATTTCTGATTCCTGGGATGATATTGTGGGAGCACTCAAGTCTGAGGCAGCAGGAGAGTGATAGTGGCTTGGAATAGAGGATGTGATGCGCCTATTTTTCCACTTCCAAATGGACTTTTACACTAAAACATGGTGGAAAGACTTCACTCAAAATGATACTCAGGAATCCTGGATTTATGTAGTGGTAAACATGGAGGCACAGGACTTTTTCTACTTTTTTGGTTCAACAGCATGGATTTGGAAGTGTAAGGAGAATATAAATTGTCAAAACAGCTTAAAAAATTAAGAAGTTTTGGTTCAATTGTAAAATGCTAGATTTGAACTTCTGCATTGCCATTAGGCTAATCTTAAAGTTTGAGTGTTGGGTGTAGATGGAAGTGAGCTGCACCTGTTTGTTGATACCATCTCTGTCTTTTTCCAGTTCCACAACATTAGGCAAGTCACTTGAGTTCTTGGCACTTGTATTTCCTCTTTGTCAAATGAGTGTAATAACAACAGCCCTTTCACAGGCTAGCTTGTGCTATAAATTAATTAATAAGTAAGATGGTCAGCAAATATAAAAAATATAATGAATTCCTTACAGATGTTGTTTTTATTTTATGTAATACATGGGTCTTTTTTATCTTTGTATGTGCTCTCTGATCAATCTTGAATTCAGAAAACTTCTGACTCCTCCTAGCATTTAGCAGAAAATAATACAACCAATTTTTGATGCATATTTCTTTTGTAAATCTTTCTCTGAGGCATAAGAAAATACTAATACTGTACTTGTCAACAAATTAGTAGCAATTTCTCAGTTGGACTAGATTTCTAGTGACTTCAAATTGCAAATTTATTGTTTAACTGTTAGAAACACTTCTTTTGTATATTTCCATATATATGCATTATGGTCTCATGACTCTGCTAGCCTCTTATTATTTTAAGTATAATTATTATGACAAGTTTGATGACACTTGACATTTTCAGTATCAAAAATTCCTTTTAAAAGCATGATCACAATTGAATTGGAATTAAGTAGCCTCTCCTATATAAACATGATCCTCTGTAAATAAAAGAAATACCACTGCTGAACTACTTATGACTCCTAAATTGCAGGCTACATGTGTAATCTTATATAATCTTATGTAATCTTATATAATCTTATACTTGTAAGCTAGTCAATAAGCTGAGGAAACCATGGCTGGAGACAAAGGCATATATTTGACAATGTGTGGCTGGTAAGTAGTGGGCACAACATTCAAATCCAAGTGTCTATCTGGTTTCACATATGATTTAATTGTTACTAAATTTGTCTTTATCTCAAGAAGAATTTGAGCTATCTGTAGTGGAGGTTGGCAATAATTTAGATAAGAGAAAATTTATTTCATCTTATAAATTATCTTCTAGTAACACTCAAGTATCATCAAATAGTCTTTAGGAAATAAAATGTTCTGTGCTGGAAACACATGACATACACATCCATAGACTCCGTAGTAAATGCAATAGAAATTTAAGGAAGTTGCAAATGATATTTTTAGAAGTATGCCAGTGACAGATCAGATTCCTGAAGACTAGAAAGTGGTTGTCATAACACACTTACCAGAAAGGCATTACATGATGACAAGTACAGGAACAGAAAATTGGTTAGTTTAACATAAATTATAGGGGAGCCTATGTCAGAAAACCAAGTACAGAGAATAAATGCTCAAGAGACATGCCTGACTCAAAATAAAAAATAAAATTGCTTTGGTATTGTTTCAATAACTTATTTTGGTTATTCATTTTAAGACACAGCTTTCAATCACCTATGGGATAGACACTGACATTTATGCTTATACTAGTTTCCTACCAAAAACCAGGCATTTGTTTCCAACACAGAAAATGTGATAATGATTAAAAAAAAAGAACCACTATATACAGAGATCAATAGTAATCTTCAAATTAATATATTAGGATGACTTTGTGCTTGTCCTTCTCATAAATATGTTTGGCCACCCAGTTATCTAACAAGAAAATGCTAGGGGTATAGGTTAATTATTGCTGTCCATTCAACCATCCCAAACTCAGAACTGAAAAATTACTTATTCTCATGCATTTGTGGATTCTCAGAGTTTGTTGATCCAACCTATGCTTTGCTTAAAAGTATGGGCTTGGTTAAGCTTAGCTAAGACAGCTCTATTTTAGGTAAATTCATGTTAGGGACTAGGTTATACAGGTAATAGCTACCAAGTGTGCTGGTTAATTTTAGGTAAGTTTGACTATGCCATAGGCTACCCAAATATTAGGTCAATATTATTCTGGGTGTCTGTAAGGATGTTTTCAGATAAGTTAATGTTTGAATTGACTGTGTAAAGTAGACTGTCTTCCCTAATGTAAGTGATTTTCATCCAGTCAACAACAGAAAGCTCCCTGTTGGGTCAGAAGAACCTCCTCTCCCGGACTGCCTTGAGCTAGGACTTGGGCCTTTCCCTGTCTTTGGACTCTAACTGAAACTTTGGATCTTTTTGAGTCTTGAGGCTGCGGGTTTGATGATTGCAGATCTCAGGATTTCTCAGCCTTCAGAATCATGTAAGTCTAGGCTTCTATGATGTATGTGTGTGTTTATTGTGTGTGTGTGTGTGTGTGTGTGTGTGTGTGTGTGTGTGTGTATACATATATATATATGGGAATATATGAGCATAAACATATATACCCCTCTTATCATTCTCTGGAGAGCCCTTACTAATACACTTGGGGTATCTCTTCTCAACAAAACATACATTATTCTAACATCTAAACTCAGAACTGGCTTGCTGCTACTTTCATCTGGATCTTTTTAGCCAGACCAATGATGTATTTAAGCCTAAAATTAACAGGGGAGAAGAGGACACCATGCTCATTATGTGGTCATAGAAAGGTGCTAGCACACTTCTGCAGACTCTAAGCCAAGGGTGGCGGGTGGTCCAGTAAGACAGAATAAATGACCTAGAGATAGCAATCAAGACTTAGGTTTATTACAAGAACTTCTATACAGTCAGTCCAGGAGTGGCAGACTGGACAAAGCATCCACTGCTGTGATCTATCTTCAGCAAGCCTTTATAATGCAACATCTAGCCTAACAACTCTCTGCAGCCTTTTCCCTCCTTGCACGACAGGTGTTCCAAGGAGATCAAGGTGTGCCATCTGGACATTATTCATTACAAAGGAAATGCTCCGGGTTGGCAACACCCAAAGTCCCAGACCTTGAACACTGAACGTGTTTTTCTACATATCTGCTTTATAGGAATACAGAGGGAAGACATGATCTGTATATTCTCAAGATAGTGATTAACTAGGACGTTCAAGGTGTGTTTGCACAAACCAACTGTCCAGCACATCCTGTATACAAAGGTGAATATTTGAGCCATTTATTCATTATACTTCAGTAGAGGTCACATGAGGATCCTCATGAGCTTTGATTTAATATCTCTTTGTTAGTTACTTTACTAATGAAGATAACAAAACTGATCACCTGTGGAGTACATTTTCTTTTTTTTTTTTCTTTTTTTTTTTTAAAGTTTCTTTTTTTTTTTTTTTTAAGATTTTTATTATTTATTTGACAGAGAGAGAAACACAGCCAGAAAGGGAACACAAGCAGGGGGAGTGAGAGAGGGAGAAGCAGTCTTCCCGCTGAGCCAGGAGCCCGATGTGGGACTCGATCCCGGGTCTCCGGGATCATGACCTGAGCCGAAGGCAGTGGCTTAACCAACTGAGCCACCCAGGTGCCCTGGAGTACATTTTCTTTACAAAGTTTAAGGATCAGATATATAATTTAGGAAATTACACTGTAAATATCATTTATCTCTAGGATTAGAATCTACTGTAAAAATTGCCCTGATAAAACATGACTAGAAAATTAAGAGATATTAGCTGCTTTCGAGGATTAGAATCCCTTACATTTGGTTTTGGTTCAGTAGACATGGTCATTAGACCTAGAAAATTAAATTTTTCACTGACTTTTACTCACTCCAAAACCTCAAAATATACATGAAGGAAATGCTCCAATATGAAAGATAAAGATGAGAGAGAGAATGATAGGGCAAACATTTTTTTCTCAAAAACTATAGCTTATATTCTCAAGAAGAACAAATATATTGCATATGAAAACAAAGTACATAATATTACAATAGATCACAATAAAAAAGATTATTTAGAGAATAAGAAATATTTTGTATCCTGCCACATTACTGAATTATTGTATGAGTTCCAGTAGTTTGGGGGTAGAGTTTTTTTGGGTTTTCCATATAAAGCATCATGTCATCAGCAAAGAGAGAATTTGACTTCTTTTTTGCCAATCTGTATACCTTTATTTCTTTTTGTTGTCTGATTTCTGTTGCTAGGACTTCTAACACTATATTGAATAATAGTAGTGAGAGTGGGCATCCTTTTCTTGTTCTTGATCTCAATGGGAATGCTGTTAGTTTTTCCCCATTGAGAATGATATTTGCTGTGGGTTTTTCATACATAAATTTTATGAGGATGAGAAATGTTCCCTCTATACCTATATTTTGAAGAGTTTTAATCAGGAACGGATGCTGTATCTTCTCAACTGCTTTTTCTGCATCAATTGAGAGGACCATGTGGTTCTTCTCTCTTCTCTTATTGATTTGGTCTATCATATTAATTGCTTTGCAAATGTTGAACCACCCTTGCATCTCAAGAAAAATCCCACCTGGTCATGGTGGATAATCTTTTTAATGTACTGTTGGGTCCTATTAGCCAGGATCTTGTTAAGAATCTTGACATCCATGTTTGTTGGGGATATTGGTCTGAAATTCTCCTTTTTGATGGGGTCTTTGCCTGGTTTGGGGATTAAAGTAATGCTGGCTTCATAGAAAGAGTCTGAAAGTTTTCCTTCTATTTCTATTTTTTGAAACAGCTTCAGGAGAATAGGTATTATTTCTTCTTTGAAGGTTTGGTAGAATTCCCCAGGGAATCCGTCTGGTCCTGGGCTCTTGTTTTTTGGGAAGTTTTTGATCACTGCTTCAATCTCGTTACTAGATATTGGGTTATTTTAGTTGTCAATTTCTTCCTGCTTCAGTCGTGGAAGTTTATAGGTTTCCAGGAGTGCATCCATATCTTCTAGGTTGTTTAACTTATTGGCATATAACTGTTGATAGTAATTTCTGATGATTTTTTTTCTATTTCCTTGGTGTTAGTCTTGATCTCTCCTGTTCCATTCATAATTTTATTAATTTGGGTCATCTCCCTTTTCTTTTGGATTAGTTTGACCAATGGTTTATCAATCTTATTAATTCTTTCAAAGAACCAACTTCTAGATTTGTTGATGTGTTCTACTATATGTTCAGTTTCTAATTCATTGATATCTGCTGTAATCTTAATTTTTTCCCTTCTTGTGTGGAAGTTTGGCTTAATTTGTTGATTTTCCAGTTCTTTAAGGTGTAAAGAGAGTTGGTGTATTCAGGATTTTTCAATGTTTTTGAGTGAGGCTTGGATGGCTATGTATTCCCCCCCTAGGACTGCCTTTGCTGTATCCCATAGGTTTTGGATTGATGTATCTTCATTCTCATTGGTTTCCATGAAGTGTTTAAGTTCTTCTTTGATTTTCTGGTTGATCCACAGATTCCTGAACAGGATAGTCTTTAGCTTCCAAGTGCTTGATTTTCTTCTGAACTTTTTGTGGTGGTTGAGTTCCAATTTCAAGGCATTGTGGTCAGAGAATATGCAGGGAATAATCTAAATCTTCTGGTATTGGTTGAGCTCTGATTTGTGACCTAGTATGTGGTCTATTCTGGAGAAAGTTCCATGTGCAGTTGAGAAGAATGAGCATTCTGTTGTTTTAGGATGGAATGTTTTGAATATATCTATGAAATCCATCTGGTCCAATATGTCATTCAAAGCTCTTGTTTCTTTTTGATTTTCTGTTTAGATGATCTGTCCATTGGTGATGTGTTAAGATCTCCTACAATTAATGTATTTGTATCAAATGACTCTATTTTGCTTAACAGTTGGTTTATGTAGTTGGCTGCTCCTATTTTGGGGGCATAAATATTTACAATTGTTATTTTCTCTCTTTGCTGATAACATGATACTTTGTGTGGAAAACCCAAAAGACTCTACCCGCAAACTCTTGGAACTTATACAACAATTCAGTAATGTGGCAGGATACAAAATCAATGCACAGAAATCAGTTGTGTTCTTATACACTAACAATGAAAATATAGAAGGGGAAATCAGAGAATTGGTTCCATTTACTATAGTATCAAAGACCATAAGATACCTAGGAATAAACCTAACCAAAGGAGTTAAGGATCTGTACTCGAGGAACTATAGAACACTCATAAAAGAAATTAGAGAAGACACAAAAAGATGGAAGATCCTTCTATGCTCATGGACTGGAAGAATAAACATTGTTAAAATGTCTATACTGCCCAGAGGAATCTATATGCTCAATTCCATCCTGATAAAAATTCCACCAGCATTATTAAAGTGCTGGAACAAGCAATCGTAAAATTTATATGGAACCAGAAAAGACCCCAAATTGCTAAGGAAATGTTGAAAAAGAGAAAGCTGGGGGCATCACATTTCCTTACTTTAAGGTTTATTACAAAGCTGGGATTACTGAGCCAGCATGGTACTGGCACAAAAACAGACACATAGACCAATGGGACAGAGTAGAGAGCCCAGATATGTACCCACATCTCTATGTTCAAATAATATTTGACAAAACAGGAAAAAATATCATGGAAAAAAGACAGTCTCTCTTTAATACATGGTGCTGGGAAAATTAGACAGCTATGTTATAGAAGAATGAAACTTGACCATTCTCTTACATCACACACTAAGATAAAGTTGAAATGGATGAAAGACCTCAATGTGAGGCAGGAATCTATCAAAATCCTAGAGGAGAATATAGGCAGTAACCTCTTTGAGATTGGCCACAGCAACTTCTTTCAAGACACTTCTACAAAGTCAAAGGAAACAAAAGCAAAAATGAACTTTTGGGACTTCATCAAAATAAAAATCTTCTGCAGAGCAAAGGAAACAGTAAATTAAAAAAAGAGGCAAATGATACTACAGACAAAGGGCTGATATCCAAGATCTGAAAAGGACTCCTCAAACTCAACACCCAAAGAAAAGATGATCATGTCAAAAAATGGGCAGAAGACATGAACAGACACTTCTCCCAAGATGTACAAATAGTTAACAGACACATGAAAAAATGTTCATCTTTATTAGCCATCAGGGAAATTCAAATCAAAACCATACTGAGATACCACCATTCTAGTCAGAATGGCCAAAATTAACAGGACAGGAAAAAACAAGTGTTGGAGAGGCTGTGGATAAAGGGTAACCCTCCAAAGTGGCTGCACCACTTTGGAAACTGGCGTGGAGATTCCCTAAAAAATTAAAGATAGCTTATTTCACTCAGCAAAATCTCTTCCAGTCCAGTCCATGTTGCTACAAAAGTTGAGTGAAATAAGCCAAGAAGAGAAAGTCAAGTATCGCATGGTTTCACTTACTTGCGGTGTATGAAGGGTAACCTGGAGGACAGTGGGAGAAGGAAAGTAAATAGGAACTAGGGTAATCCAGGGAGAGAAACAAAACAACAGAGACTTTGGACACAGAAACAAACTGAGGGACTTGGAGGGAAGGGGGTGGAGGGATGGGAGAGCCTGGTGGTGGGTACTGGGGACACCTAAAGCGTGGAGCACTGGGTGTGGGGAATGGGGAATGAATCTTGGAACACTGGGGAAAAAAATTTAAGTAACAATAAAAAAAAAATAAAAATAGAGCTACCCTACAACCCTGCAATTGCACTACAGGGCTAAATATACAGAGGTAGTGAAAAGAAGGGCTATATGTACCCCAGTGTTTATAGCAGCAATGGTCACAATCACCAAACTGCAGAAAGAGCCAAGGTGCCCTTCAACAGATGAATGGATAAAGAATGATCCATATATACAACGGAATATTACATCTCCATCAGAAAGGATGAATACCCAACTTTTGTAGCAACATGTACCAGATTGGAGGAGATTATGCTGAGTGAAATAAACCAAGCAGAGGAAGTCAAGTATCATATTGTTCCACTTACTTGTGGAGCATAAGGGGTAATATAGAGGACATTAGGAGAAGGAAAGGAAATGGGAAGTGGGGTAAATCAGGGAGGGAAATGA
>PITA01019629.1:0-37030 GCA_004023965.1 Spilogale gracilis
ATGCTTACCCTACTTCTTGGCTCATCAGTTTTAGACATATGTTGATCTTATTATGGTGGCTGAGACTCTTCAACTCTCCTGCATCATCATCGCCACTCATTCTTACTTTCAGTCCTCTCTTCCTCCAGTCCTGATATATCACAATCTTTATTCCCTATGATTATAACTAAGCAAGTATTGGATTGGGTCAAAAACGGGAGCTTTTATTACATTTACTTTCTTGTACAGTACTTTTCCTAAAAAGTTGATCATTACTTCTTCTTTTTTCTATAACTCTCTTGTATCTCCAGATGTTTAACTCCTCCTCACACAGTCAGTTCCTCCTCACAGAACTTCCTAGGGCTTCTCTTTCCTGCTTCTCTCATGTTCAATACATACTCATTTTTCTTGATCTTTGTCTTTCGTTGTTTACTCCCTACTTTGCTTGAAAGTATCTCCCAGTAACCTCCTAAGAAAGGAGAAAAGGAAGATTCTTTTTTTTAATGAATTGTATATCTGAAAAATTCCTTATAACTTCTTATAATAATAATAAGGTAATCTCCCCACCTTTTTTATCTTTCTTTTATTAGTTTGATGTTAGATGCTCTGCATTGATTTTCTAATTTCTTCCAGTGTCCTCCATTTTCTGTCTCTTTTTGTTCTCTTTTCTGAGCATTCCTTAATTTCATCCTCCAGTCCTTTTATTGAATTGTTTATTCCACTACCATATTTCTAATTTTAAGGGCTCTTTCTAATCCCTTGATTTTTTTTATAACTTCTGTGTTTGTTTTATAGAGGTAGTATCTTTTATTGCTCTAAAGATATTAAATATAGATTTTTGTTTGTTTTCTTCCGCATTGTCTTTGTTTTTTTATGGATCCTTTTTTTTATTTGCTTGTTTTTCTCTTTAATGTTGGGTGAGTTCCTCAAATATATAGTGATCCTTAGCTGATCATTCACATTTAAGGCTGGAAATTCCCAAATGCCTGATTAGAAGCTCAGCATTCCTGAGTGTGACCTGCCCGCCATTGGAAACGTGACATATGTGGACATGACTTGTACACTTTTGAACTAAACTGGAAGATTTTTAGCTGTGATGTAAACAGGCTTTTGGTGAGAAAGAAATATCATCAGTAGAGACCTCATCTCTGGAAAGATTATGTTTCTCCAAAAAGTATTTGATTCCCTCGTGGGTGCAAGCAAATTTGGTGAAAAGGCGTCATAGGACTGGCTATCAGCATTCTGGGAAAGTAGGGCAGGGGAAGACAACCAAAGACTAAAAGATTAGTGCGTATCAATGGCCCTGCTTTCAACTCTGTGCTCTACCCCCTCACTCCTCCCACCTTCTGTGATGCCATTGCAAGTCCTGTGATACCTTGTGTTATCACCAGAAGGAGACAGACAAATTGACAGTAAAGCGTGGAGCCTGAAGGAGCTGTTATGTTCTGGGAACAGTGCGCCATACTCCTCAAAATGTGTGGGGCTGGAGTCTTCCGTAAGACCAGTGTAGTTTATTGACACTTGAGGTTTTCTAAAGATGAATCCTACTCTTAGGACTAACTCTGGCCAACATAAGGAGATAAAATGTTGTAAGCTGGATAAAAAGTACCAGGCAGCAGCCTGCGTAGAGCTATATTGCTAAAATAAATCTTCCTGGTAGCTGGTCTAAAGCTCACTGTTTCTGTGTATTGAATTTTAGCCTATTTTTATAGTCATGCATTCCTATAAAGATGCTTATTACAGACTGCAAAGACCTGATTATGAAGAGTAGCTATAGAAAATAAATTATGCAAAGGGAAGATCTTGCATTCTTAATAAATATACTTGTTAACAAATATGCAGCAAAGAAACAACAGGCTGAGAACCACTACCCTAGAAATCAATGCTTATTATTCTAAGGAGTGGGTCATCTAGAAATAAACTATTTCATGTGACAATCACACGTGAATGACACTTTGTATACTTACTCCAGCTTAGCACTGTTTTAATTGCCTATTAATACATCTATTTCCCTTCCAGACTCTTAGTTTTGAAACTACAGATGGGGCATCTATTATATGCCCTGCTCGATGTGCAGCACAGTGTTGGGTACATAGCATATGTTCAGTAAATACTTGCTGCAGGAAGGAATGGTTTACAATGCCTCTATGAAATTTTCCCATCAAGCTTGCCTTACTTCTCATTCCAGTTTCTAAATGGTCTAGGGGTAAATACGGTCGTACAAGGGAGGAGAGAGAGTGGATATGGATCAAGTTGTCAAATGAATTTAACTGCTTTCATGTATCTAAACCCATTTTTGGAACTTGAATCTTGAAAACACAACTCTGCCTACTTGGATGTATTGAGAGAAAGGCAGGTTGATACAATCACCGTAGTAAACTTTTAAAGTTGAATTTACATACTATGTCTACCATCCATTCCACTCCTACAGTCTTGAGGAATTCTCTCATATGCATACAGAGTGGCGTGCACACAAATGTCTATTGCAGCTTTCTTTATAACACCAGAGAAATGATATACCCAAGGTCAATTGACAAGAGAATGTGGAAATGATAAAATGGTGACTAAGTGGACATGAACTAAAGCTACACATAGTAAGGGTGAATCTTAGAAATAAGTGATGGGTAATTTTCCATGTCAGCTTGACTTAGCGGGGCGCCTGGGTGACTCAATCATTAAGCCTCTGCCTTCGACTCATGTCATGATCCTGGAGTCCCAGAATCAAGCTCTGCAGCATGCTTCCTGCTTGGTTGGAAACCTGTTTCTCCCGCTCTCACTCCCCACTGCTTATGTTCCCTCTCTAGCTGTGTTTCTCTCTGTCATATAAATAAATAAAATCTTTAAAAAACAAACAAAAAACTTGACTCAGCAATGGTGTCCCATTGTTTGGTGCAAACATTAATCTAGATGTTGCTGTGAAGTACTTTTTAGATGTGATGAAAATTTACAATCAATAGAGTTTAAGGTAAACAGATTATTCTCCATATTGTGGGTGAGCCTCACCTAATCAGTAAAAGCTCTTAAGAGCAATGATTGAGGTTTCTCAAAGAAAGAATTCTGCCTCAAGACTGCAATGTAGGAACTCTGCCTGAGTTTCCATTGCCAGCCTGCCAGCCTGGCCTACAAATTTTGGACATACCAGTCCCCACTGTCATATGAGTTAATTCCTTAAATGTATCTATTTCTTAATATAAATTAATATAAATACAATACAAATAAGTATAAAATATGTTTTTACCTAATTTTTGTGTATTCATGTATAATCTCTCCTACTGGGTCTGCCTCTGGGGAGAACCGTGACTAATACAAAACAAACATCGGTGATAAAGTATATAAAACTACATACAGTGGCACTTCAGTATCATACCTATAAAGCTTAAGAAGAAGGTAAATTAAACAATATCATGTTAAGAGATGGATACATATGTGAAAAAATATTTTTAAAAGAAATGGTTAGGGGCGTTGGGTGGCTGAGATGGTTAAGTGTCTGCCTTTGGCTCAGGTCTTGATCCCAGGGTCCTGGGATCGAGCCCCACACAGGACTCGCTCAGCAGGGAGCCTGCTTTCCCCTATGCCCCTCCCCTTGCTTGTGCACTCTCTGACAAATAAGTAAATGCAATCTTTAATAAAAAAGGAATGGTTAAGCCCTACATGTGTGAGTCCACATTACCTCTGTGTGAGGAGTCAGGGGAAGGAGCTTAGGCTTTCCTTTTATGAGGTGTTGATAATTTTCTAGTTCTTAGGTTAGGGTGGTAGGTTTATGAGTACTCATTTTATTAATATACCTTATGTTTTGATATGTATATTAAACATCGTCTTTTTATGAAGCACATATTCTGTGATTAAAATTTTTTTAGGGCACCTAGGTGGCTCAGTGGGTTAAAGCCTCTGCCTTCAGCTCAGGTCATGATCTCAAGGTCCTGGGATCAAGGCCCATATCGAGCTCTCTGCTCATCTGGGTGCCTGCTTCCTCCTGCCTCTCTGCCTACTTGTGATCTCTCTCTCTCAAATAAATAAATAAAATCTTTAAAAAAAAACTTTTAAATAAAAAATATTACAGGCAACTATATAAAAGGACATTGTGCTGAGCTCCCTTTGTTGGCTTAGCCACTGTTCTTTGCATAAAATATTCCTCTTGGAAGCCTCTGTCTGTTCCTTTTTCTTTAGTAACACTCTTTCCTCTTTTATCCCTGTCTCACTTGTACTTTTCACAGCTTCTAATCCATTAACCACTCTGACATATGGATTTAAATGCCCTTCTTATTACACTCTGTTGGATTCAAGTTCTCCAGGTTTGATTTTCCCAACTCTGTTTCATAATCGGTAGCTTTTCCTATAGCCGTTATTGTCAACCCCCTCATCTTGTTGGACGGCATTTCCTTCACATTCATCTTGCCTAGACCGAGCTTCATCCCAGGAGAGTACAATATCCCCTGTTGACTCCGTGGGCTTTGATTACTTCTCCCCTTAACCTTGTTCTTTTTGGTTAAGTCTTTCTTCTTAGGCAAAAGATCACACCTGTTCCCCCAAGTTTCTTTCCTTCAATTCTCTCTTTGACCTTCTCTAATCCGGCTTTTACCCACTTCACTCCATTGAAACACAAAGCTACCAATTACGTCCTCCTCAGGGGCTAAGTCTCCTGGCGTCTGTGCCAGCCTCAGCCCTCTTGACCTCACTGCTGCCTTTGATCTTGTGAAACACTCTGTGGTTGGGTCAACTGGTAACTCCCACAAGGGCCAGGCAGAATGTGTTCCTTGCCCAGAGTGTAGAGGAGTCAGCATGCAGCTGGCTAACCAGAATATTTTGCATGCTGCAAAGGAACTCTCAGCTAAAAGAAGGGAGGCTTGAGATGAGAATTAGTTTTTCATTTAAAAGCTGAATAAAGGATTGATCGTGCAGACTGAAGTAACTTGAGGAAAGAAAAGAGATGCCGATGATCAGCACATGCAGACCTTCTTTCAAATAATTTCTCAGCAATTTAACAAATAGTTGTAGAAAATGAAATTTCTGAGAGAATTTGAATTCCAAAGCTCACTATAATAATTTGCCTCTGTGTTGTTGTTGTTATTAATTTTCTGAGTGGGTTTTAGTTTCATAGCTAAATATATGAGCAGCATATTTGGACTTTTTATTCAATTGTTTTTTATTTAAATTTAGAAAGAGCTGGAAATAATCTTTTCTTCTCTGAAATCATACTAACAAAAATTCCTTTATGGCCTTTATTGAAATTTACAATACATTAAGACAGAATGCATTATTAATAATACAGTTGCATGAATTTGAGTTGGTAATATGCAGCTGGATATTCAAGATATCCTCTCACAAAATATCTCCAAATTACTATTGTTGATTTATCTCTATAATTTCATATCCTTTAGCTAAACAGGCCTCCTTTCTCCCTTATACCTTTACTTTCCCTCCTATCTTTGATCCTAAAGTTTTTGCGTTTTTGTTTGTTTGTTTTTTTTTTCCCCTGACTTTAAGACCTCCTTGTTCTCTCACTTCTTCTGGACAAAATTTCTACCATTATTTGACCAGCAGTAATACTTGACTTGTACCCTTTCTGACCTTATTTTGTTTTGTATTATGCATTTGCTATATCATTTAAACTTTCATTTGAAAATAATTTTAAACTCACAGAAAAGGTACAAAAATAATACAGAGAATAACACCCTTGCTTGGATATACAAATTTTAACATTTGCCATATTTGTTATCTCTTTCTCTGTATGCGAGTGTCATGTATAATATTTCCCTTCCGAACTTCTCTACGGTAGGTTGCATCTATCATGTCCCTTTGTCCCTTAACATTTCAGTCTGTATTTCCTGGAAATAAAGCTATTATTTTATGGAAACATGGTACAATAATCAACTTGAAGAAATTTGATCCTGATACTGTACTTTTTATCTAAACAGTCCATATTCTAATTTTGTCAGTTGTGTCAATAAAATCCTTTAAAAACTTTTTTTTTTACCTCCAGTGCAGAATCCAGTTTAAGATCACATGTGTATTTAGATTGCATTTCATCTCAGTCATGTCGTTTGTTGGCACTTACCGCTGCAACTAATAAGCATTCTGAAGGTTAGTCATGTTAAGAACATATAAATATCCTGTTCTTCATCACACACTTCCCCTAGATTTAGCATCCATTGATGATTGTTGCCCAAATTTTTATGACCACTAAAAAATGGTGAATTTCCTATTTTACTACCCCACCCACATTTATCTGTCTGAATTATCCTCTAATGAAGAGCTCTCCCTTTTCCCAATTTTTTTTAACTATCTAATTATTACCAATGTAGACTATATAGAACAAAATAGGTTTCTATTTTATTCACTGGGTTGCTGTCCTTATTTATTCTGATGCTTAAAATTGTCTCTAATTTGGCTAGCAAAATCCTCTTCAGGATGGAGGCTTTCATTATACCCATGCATTTTCAGATCACTTCCTCATTTTCCAGCCTAGCAGGATGATCCAGACTTGTCTTGTGCCTTCTCAGCCCTGCAATCAGCTATTTATTCATTCATCTCACAAACATTATTTTAGTACCTGCCATGTACCAGGCACTCTTCTAGGTTTCACTGATATGGTGATAAGCAAACTTAGCCCTCCTGTGCTTTTCTTAATGGAATTTACAGTTAAGCGGATGATATGGACGTTAATGTTTTCTTTCCCCATGTCTCCCCCTCATTCATCCTATCCCTGTATGATGAAATACATGAATTTCTCACAAATTGGATTGCGTGCTTACCAAATGAGGTGTAAGGTTTTTTCTTCCTGGTTATTTCCAAATTTCTCCTTGTCAGAGTTGGGAGCAGGGTGATCCTGCAGGCTTGTAAGAAGTAGCTCTGAGACTAAAGTTGTCTTGAGCCAACAGGGAAGGTTTTTATGGGGAACTCTGTCCTGGAACCAGAGTACACCACAATGTCTCCACTTACCTTCTATAATGCTGACTTCCTGGGCACAAAACTGGCAGGAGGAGCCATGGCTCCTAGGAACACAGGGCATTGGATCCACACGTTACATAGGAGTCAGTAATGTTCACGTCAGAGATCTTGGTCATGTGGAAAAGCCAGAACATCTCCTGTCACATGTTGAATGAATCTCTGTTCATTCTCTTGCTTCCTATGCTTCAGTCACAGTGGTTTTCCTTCCATTCCTTGAAAAAGCCAAGCTCACTACATCACAGGCTCTCTTGTTCTTCTCCACACTATTCTTTTCATTTTTTTTTCTAGTAGGCTCCACACCCAAAATGGGACTTGAACTCATGACCCTGAGATTGAGAGTCACTCCACACTATTCTTATCTTTCATGTGGAAGAGGCCATCTCTGGCCATCCCTCCAAGACTCTAGCTCACCCTGTTCATTCCTCTAACATTGCCTTTACAGTCTGAAACACAGTACATTGAAGAACATGGCAGGAAGCTTGGATTTGTATGCAAGAACAATAGGCTCTGAAAGAAGAAGAAGAAGAAGAAGAAGAAGAAGAAGAAGAAGAAGAAGAAGAAGAAGAAGAAGAAGAAGAAGGAGAAATCATGACATTTAAGGTAATGACTATAGATATACTTCTCACTTGAACTATGAAAAATAACAACCTAGACAAAAAGTTAGTACTCACCACTATAATTTAGAAGATTTGCTTGAAATATGAAAACCTAAAAATGAACAAATCATTGCACACAGGTTCAAAATAAATGAAATGTCCCATGGTGAGGCATTAAGCACAACCTCTTGTCTTATTTAGGGATGCAACTTCCTGCTTTGGTCATGCTGTTTTAAAGTATTAGTGTGGCTGTTAGGTACACCTCAGGGACTTTTGAGAATGTAATTTACAACATTTAATATATATGAAATGCGAATGTTTTTCATACCCAATTGCGCAAAGCTGAATGCATAAGAGCAGATGACTGAAAAAGCATATTTGTGTTAGCAGTGCTCAATTTTGAAGACCTTTCCATGACCCTACCACCTTCTCTTATCTATCTAGAAAGTGATGGGAAGCAGTAAAATTTCCAAGAAGAAAAGGTATTCTGGAGACTTCTAAGCATTTAAGTTGTGGGAAGTTGAGCCTCTGAGAAAAATTTAATCAATTCATCTGGAAATTGGACAGTAAAATAATCAAATTATGACCGCTTTACTCACCAACAGATTAAAGTATGTATAATCAAGAATGGGGAGATTGTCTCTCTTAAAAAAAGTAGATATGAAGAAAAGATTGGCATAAACTTCTTTAAAATATTTTTTTCTGATGATAGAAGTAACACATGAAAGAAATCTGAAATCTTGAATTGCAAAAAGAATGAAATAAAGTAAACTTGCTATAATCCCACCATCTAAATATACTAATAATTATTATCATTTTGATATGGAAGTGAGACAATGAAGAGAATTCTACATTCTGACTTTTGTAATCACTTTCTATTCTGAGCATTTATCCTTGTCCTTAAATAATCTTTGAAGCCATGATTTTTAGTGCCTGCACATTATTTCAGCATACACATATACCTGATTTATTCAACAACTTCCTGGTTTAGGGAAATGTTTTTTGCAATTGTTAGTCACAGTGAACAATGTTTTGGATTTCTGGTGCAAAAACTATCAGATCAACTACTCACACTTTAGCCTTCTGCTTCCCCAAACCCTGCTACAATTTCAGGAAAATGGCATTAATCCACAAGAAAAAGAGAGTATGAGAGGAGATCTCAGAAAATTAGAGATCTTAATATATTCCTTGCAAGATTGAAAGAGGTCAGAGGAGGGATGACTGGGTGGCTCAATCAGTTGAGCATCTGTCTTCGGCTCCAGTCGTGATCCCAGAGTCCCAGGATCGAGTCTCACATCAGGTTCCTTGCTCAGCTGGGAGCCTGCTTCTCCCTTTGCCAGAAGCTCCCCCTGCTTGTGTTCTCTCTCTAGCAAATTAATAAATAGAACCTTTTAAAAAAGGAAGGAAGGAAGAGAGAGAGAGAGAGAGAGAGAGAGAGAAGGAAAGAAAGGAAGAAAGAAAAAAAGAGAAAGATTCTGGCCTATAGATAACTTTTCCTAAATATCTCTTCCTGTAATACCTATGGAAGAATGACAACACCCCTTGAATTTAAAGTATTACATTTCAAATACATTTCAATTTAATTAATAGTTGATTGATTAATTATTTGCCTTTTACCCTTTAAAAAAATGACATTGCTTTTGTCATTGACCAAGTTAAGAATTACTAAGTTTTCAAAGGGCCACCTGCAAAGAGGGGTGCATGGGTTAAGTAGAATTCTCAGTCAGAAGAGAGAATATGTCCCTGGTTATTTGGGAAAGTCCTTTATTTTTCATGAGAAGTAGGTTGTAGTGTGTAAGCATATCCCTACTGTGGTCTTCCTCTCCTCCTTCCAACTCTCACTCCCTATCCCTCTCTCCAGTTTCTCATGAGTTCTCATTTTGGTTCAAAAAGCAAAAACTTGCCTTTTGGGGGGTAAAGATCCATTCCAATTTACTATTCTCTGGTATTTTATTTCACTAGACCCTACCTCTAGGTCCACTGCCTTTTTAATCTGCATGCAGCATAGATTGTAAGTATCTCATTTTATCTCATTTTATTTGGTACATATATTGAAAATCTACCACACAGTTTACTGCATTACAGTAGGAACTATAAGTCCATTTATGTGACTTAAACCAGAAAGTTTAATAAAAGCTTCTGGTGATAGAATAAGTGGTTCTAATTATGTTTGAATCTGAGTGCTTGGTTTTTGACACTCTTCCTTGATGCAGGTAACACACTCTTGAAGGCTTTCTACCTCCACGCTATAATAGCTCTTCTATTACTATTTGTTCACAGAACGGCCTTACATGCTAGCCTGTGAGATCACCAAGGTCAGGAACTGTATTTTCATTCCTTCAACACATATTTTTTGAGCACCTGCTACATATCACCCAGTATGACGGGAACAGGAAATACAACGAGGAATAAGGTAAACGTGGCTTATTTAGGTAAATACAGTGTGGCTGACCCCCAGGCTGGTATATTACTTAGTCATTGCCACAATAACACTGTATGACAAACCACTCCAAAACTCAGTGGCTTACAATAACCAGAATGGAGTCTCATGCAGTGAGCCTGCAGGTTCTCCAAAGTTTGCGAGATCCTAGCTGGACTCCTGTGGGAGGTCCTGCATCAGGCCACAGGATGACTGGCACTGGTTCCTCACTGTGACTTGGGTTCAAGTGTAAGACACTTGCATTAATTCTAGGGCACAGGCTTCTCAGAGTATGGTCTTCTCATAGTAGATCATTGGAACACGAAATGTCAAACTCATGGAGCAGGAAAAATGTCTTCTCCATAACGTTCATTAACTTTTCATTGGTGCAAGCAAGTCTCATGACCAAGATCAACATCAGTGGAGCAGGGAAGAGCCCCATGTGCAAGGACATTGCAAAGTTACACGGTAAAGGGTGAGATTTATATTTCCAATGGGAAATTGCATGTATTCAATCTACTACACTAGATCTGTATTTTTGCTACGTTCATCATCATATCCTACAGTGCTCCCCCTTAAATTATTCATCATAAATAACTTGTTCAGTTTTTGTCTCCCTAGTCTTCTGTAAGCTCTGTAAAGATAGAGATCCAGGGGTGCCTGGGTAGCTCAGTCATTAAACATCTACCTTCAGCTCAGGTCATGATCCCAGGGTCCTGGGATGGAGCCCCGCATCAGGCTCCCTGCTTGGCGGGAGCCTGCTTCTTCCTCTCCCACTCCCCCTGCTTGTGTTCCCTCTCTCGCTGTGTCTTTCTCTGTCAAATAAATAAATAAAATCTTAAAAAAAAAAAAAAAAGTAGAGATCCTGAGGGTGCCTGGGTGACTCAATCGGTTGAGCTCCTGACTCTTGATTTCAGCTCAGGTCATGATCTCTGGGTCCTGGAATCAAGCGCCTCCTCAGGCTCTGCTCAGCATGAAGTCTACTGGAGATAGAATATCTCCCTCTCCCTCTGCCCCTTCCCCCTGCTTATGTGTGCACACACACTCAAATAAATAAATAAATAAAAATCTTAAAAAATAGAGATCCTGTTTTACTATTACTAAATCATCCTTTACACACAGTAAATGCTCAATAAATTAATAGTGGAGTAAATTGACTTGGTAAGTGTCATGCTAGAGATGTTGGGAGAGCCAATAGAGCATAAGGAACAGATTCATAGCATTTCCCACTCATTGTCATCACCTGGGGAGCTTTAAACTATGTGCCTATGCCTCACCCAGCCCATTCAAAGGGAACCTTCTAGTTTTAATCTCTGAAAGTGAAGATGGGGCCTCAGTGAGTTCCCTGTGCATACCAGGTGATTCTAATATATAGCCAGGGATGAGAATCATCAGGCTGGGGCCACCTGACTTGGATTAGGGCAGTCAGGGAAGACTTCCTGAGGTACAAGGCATTTAAGCAGAGGCTACCCATGGGCTGCTAAGTAGGTTTTGGCCCAGCTTGGGGGTGAGGGTAGGGTGGAAGAAGGTGGAGGATTTTTAACAGAGGCCACTGTGTGTGCCAAGGAATTGAGGTAAAAGAGAGGTGTTTTACCTGGCATCTGAACAGGCTGAGGGGAGCAATGTGGAGCCTAACAACTGTTGCAGAATTCTTAGATAAAGTGGCAGAAAAGCTTCTGAGTTGAGGCAAAATCTTTCCCCATCCAAAGCAAAGGTCTCTCAGGAAAGGTTCTCCCCTGTCTGAGTCACTTCCTTTGGCTGCTTGCCCAGGTAAGTCTTTTGTTTGATGCCCTTTCGCTTGAGTTTATTTTTGCTGTTGTTGCTATTACGCTGAGGTCTTTCCAACTCTCCTTTGTTTATGTAACTCTGTGCGCAGACATCTCACATCTAGGTTGTGACAGCCCTTCCAGGCAGCGGTTTTCGTTCATGACTGCTGAGTTACATTTTAATAATAGACAAGCATGTCATTCAAGTATGAATACATGAAATAATCATACCAAGAACATCTCTGCTTTAAAAAACAATTCTTCAAGATAGACTTCATGCAGCTCAGTATTCTCCCTATACAAATCCATGTGATGAATCAAGTTTAGATTATTCTAATCAGGAAAACTTTGTTGCTCTTGTCAGAGTGATTTACTTACTTGCATTCAATAATGAGAAATATTTATCCATTTTTTCTTTTCTCAGGAAGCTTAGAGCTAAAATTGCAGGATTCAATATTAGCCATGCTTGGGACATAATTCTCCTCCTGTCTATCAAATTTTAATTTTTTTGCTTTTATTTTTAGCAATTCTGCTCTATATGTGTCTTCAGTGATAATCTACCTTAAATACTTTTTGAAGAACAGATTACTAGGTAAGGCATTCAGAACACTTACTAGCCACTGTGGCAAATGAAAAAGTATAGGACTCATTCACTGTCCCCGAATTCCCCAGTCTACTAAATATTCAGAGAAGAATTTTTCTGCAAATAAGTATATTAGTCAAAGACTTGTAATGCCTAGGCCTCAAATTATCTTGACTGTAGGTTTAAGGCTAAAAATGTGTTTCTCTATATCCTATCTTAAAATTAAAGTTTTAACCATTTTTTGATTAATTTTTTTCCAACGCTATACAGAGAGAGACCTATATATAGGCATAAGCACACATCTGCAAGGGCAACGGTAGTAAATATTACTGATTACCATCATCATGAAGGGTGGCACATGTGAAATGTTTGTTTTTCCGTAGTTCCAGTTGGAAGGTATAGGGCATGGGCAGTGCAATAGTAAATGCATAAATAATTGTTGCTTGCTGCCTTTTGCAGCTTTCCAGAGAAAGTAGTAGAAATTGAAATCAAGTAATTTTGAGCCCTGTCATTTTGCAACAGAGAAGGAAATCTAAGAAAACTGAGTACCCTCCTCCAAGAAGTTATGAATACAGGGTTCAATAAACCAACAAATGGAGACTTACTAAAGAAATTCTGCCATTCTAGATCCCAGCATTAAGGCTGTCCTCCAACCGCCTTCTTTTGAATAAAAAGAGTAATTTTTTAAAAGATGTTATTTATTTATTTGACAGTGAAAAAGAGAGAGTGAGCACAAGCAAGGGGAGCAGCAGGCAGAGGGAAAGGGAGAAACAGGCTCCCCACTGAGCAAGGAGCCTGATGTGGGGCTCCATGTGGGGCTTGATCCCAGGACTCTGGGTTCATGACCTGACCTGAAGGCAGATGCTTAACTGAGCCACCCAGGTGCCCCCAAAAGAGTAATTTTTTAAGCCCCCTGGAAAATACTTCTTGTCACAATTCTACCTTCTGAATTTAATTAGCAATTTTATTACCTTCATTTTATTAGCCTCTATTAATCATGAAAAACGTATTACTGGCATTCCATTGATCTTCTGGCCTGAATTTGTAAGGGAAAGCCTTCTTATTTCTGTTTACTAACGTGAATGAAAAAGATTTAAAGCAAGACACTTGGCATAGAAAACTTCTAACTTCCACCGAAATAATAAGCAGCTTCAGAAAAGCAGGTGCATTTAGATTGTATTGGTAAATGGTGCTTGGTTATAGACCAGTCAATACAGTTAATGCTAATCGTAATGTACTCTGGTCAAAATTGTACTTTATCTTAATTTCTTCTGATTTATGTCATTTTCCATAGAGTAATTGTGAAAACTTAAAGCTTATTGCATTCAGTTCCTACTAAAGGGAGACTGATGTGATTTAAATACCATTTTATCCTGGGAATTCAGATATCAGGTTACATATTGTTGTTAGTTCAGAATGGACTGATGTTTACTAGATTGTATGCCACCTGCCCCAGACTTACAGTAACATAGCTCAAAGTACCAGTGATTGACAGGACTTGACCTAAGGCATATTTATAGAAAACACCACAAGCATTTGTCTCTAGAGGCAATATCGTTTATGACTGCCTGTGGAAATATTTATAATGCATGTGGAGTGCCCTGATCATTTTGTTCAGTAAGCAGTGCATTTACAAAATGGAAGAAGAATGAAAATGCAATTTTTTTTTTATTTGATTACAAGTCTCCAGTGAACTGTTCTGTGGTTGTTCCTTATATACTAGTTCCTATTTCTTGGGACAAATGTAGAAACTGCAGAAGCCAGAGCCATCGCATGTTATTCTAAAGAAGCCAGAAAGTTTCTGAACTTCCTGTTTCTGTGGATGTAAAAAAAAAAAAAAAAAAAAAAAAATCCCTGCCTGATCCTCTACTAGGCAGTAGCATATCATACGATTGCATAACACCTCCTTGTGCTGGGCGCCATTTCCTCCTTCTCCCTCCACCTCCCTCTTCCCCATTTTAGTTCACATTTACCTTTATAGAAATTTTTGGCTGGATAATTCACATACTTTGGGGAAAAATAAAACTTAGCAAAATGCCAGGTTCTATACCAAGACATTTATAGAAGAGAATCCAATAATTTCCTGTAGTTACTCTTCCCAACATAGTATAGAAAAGCATTCAGTAGTTTAATTTTCGTTTCCTTCTCTTGCCAGAATTATTCATTGCTGAAAATTGAGGAATTATAGTCATTATTTCCTTTAGTTTAAAAATTCATTTTAATAGTAATCTTAAAGAAAAAAAAATCCCACAAAGTTTAAATGTGGTTTGGAAAGACAGCAGAGGGAATTGAAGAGAACAGAGTCGATGAGAAAGAAAAATATTTTAGTATTTTCAACCAACCAGAGTGGAATCAGTGAAAAACAAAAGTCTCCAAAGGAAACTGCAACAAAGTGAAAAAGGTTTATAAAAGAATACACAGCCATGTTGAGAGTGATGTTGGAAAGGATAAGGTGATATTTTTTATCTGAGACTGTAATGAAAAGACCAGAATTACAGATTTGATGCCTCTGTGAGAATCAAACTTTTCCATGACAACAAACTAGACTTCCGTCCCTGACAAAACATCTTGAAAAAAATGGGGAAATATGGAACTGATTATACAGAGTGGATCCATGACAGTTTGTGGGAAAACAACGCATAATTAAGGGTCATAGTGATCATGTTAATTGAGAACTGTTCCCACAAACTAATCTGAATGATTATTAGAGCTGAAGGTTTCCTAGGTTATACAACACTCTACAGACAGGAAGTAAACAAATTATGTCAAAATCTACTCATTGTTGCTATCTGCGGAGATTGTTCTACCATCAATTCCATAGCCATGATTATTGTCAACAGCCAAAGTGTCAAAGCAAACAGTGTAGTGCACTGGGGAGAAACACACGGGGAATGAGTTGAGGCCTCATCCCCTTCTCTGCTCTTCACTAACCAGCCATTTGATGTCCTATTTGGGAAGCCCTATAAACTCCCTTTCAGTTTTCTCAGCTCTCACATAGGAATAGTAATAGTCCCTTATCTATCACCTCACTGGGTTGTTAGGAATATTCAATAATTTGAATTAAGTAAAAGAGTCTTAGGAAAGACAAAAGTGCTCACAAATGTAAGAGATTGACAGTGTATTGATCATAGGGGTCAGAGACTGTTCTTGCACCTGCTCAGGGCTTGGATTTCCTAGCAGCAGACAGCATTGATATTAGTTATATTTTTCAAACTTCATATTAACACATTCCAATTTCAAAAATCATGCATGAGATGGTTTTTGCAAAAGGGGCTAGCCTTTTGTTCTTGTGTTGCTCTAAGTGGAAAAGTTCTGTTGTAGAGACTTTCATTTGTAGTTTTGGAAGACTTTGGAAAGAAGTTCAAACTCAGAGGCAAGTTTCAAATCTCCACAAGTGGTGATGCTAATAATAATATTTACCCTACCTGCATTGATAAAAACCTTGACTTTCCTTTATGGTCATGTCCTATGTCTATTGCAGTTCAAAAGAGACCAAGCAATACTTCATGGGAAAAACCAACTGGCCTCAAACAGGTTCCCATAGAGAGGGAGAACATTGGTATGGTTATCAAGGGTCATGGATATGGAGGTTGGAAGTTTAGGGTCAGTATATCAGAGGTCACTGGGCTTAGCCACATGACTCATACAACTCAACTCTTAAGTCTGACATAAAAAATCCAAAATGTCAATTTATTCATTTATAATCAAAGTTATAACTCTTCATGGGTAGACCTGGACAGCACAATGCTCATCAGATGGATGATGGATCTGGAATCAGAAATGTACTCTCTAACATGAATGGTTACCAGAGTTCTTTGGGGTCTTTGCATGTCACAAACCAGGTCCCTAGGCTCATTGTTCAGGGAACCCAGTCTTTTAGACAGAGCTGGAGGCGGAAAATCTGTCTTTGTCCCCTTTGACCTGCCCTAGTGTTGGCCAATTGACTTTCAGATTAAGGTATTATTTTCTTTTGTCATCTGAATATTTTCTCTAAGGATTTAGCCTGGGAGGTGTTCTACCTCTTTAAGGTAATCCTATATCTTTGCTCTGATATATTAAATGTTCGTTTCACAGAAACACTTGAAGGGTAACCTTTCCAAGTTCTCAGCTATACCTTACTGTTGCCCCATGTCACATACCACCAATCATTCTTCCTCACATTTCCCTGAGTTTGTTCTATGCTCTTAAACTTCTGGGCCTTTGAACATGATTTGGTCTGGAATGCTCACCATACCCAATAAACTCCTACAAAGCTTTCAGTACCACTTTAAAAGTCCATTCCTCTGTGCCCACAGGGTAGGCATGGGCTAGTGTTCCCTTAAAAAGCTACATTACCAAACTGAACTGTTCTGTGGGCCTTAAATCACTTTTCTGGCACAGCCCTTCCTCCAAAGGAAAAAAATAGAGAAAAGCATCCTTCTCATTTCGCAAGGGTGATAATGTAGTAATCAATCTTCAAGGAACCATTCTACCTCCATAGGCCCACAGTAGCCATGGGGCATCCTCTTGGCCAAGGGGATTTTATTTCATCAAAGAAAAAGGGTTAGTCGTTAATCACTGTAATACTTTGAGATTCAAGGAACAGCCCCAGCCCTAGTGGCTTACATTTGTCACTGCAGCTAACATTTGTCATGTGTTTACTACATGCTAGGCAGAGTGTAAAATATCGTGTATGGATTATTTCATCTAACCTTCACAATAACCTTATGATGTAGGGGGTTTAATTATTCCAACTTATAGATAATAGAGACTGACAGTAAGAACAGAGAAGTGGTAGGAGGTAGAGCCAGGACATAAATCTAATGAAATCTGAAACGGTATGGTGACCAAAAAAAGTGTTTCATTACCAAAAACATTTGTGTTTTTTTCCCATGGAAGTTGTCCCTGTAGTATGCCTGATCCCTACTGTAAAAATAGATCTAAGTGTTCCACAACGGCTAAGCATCTTGGCAAGATGTGGGCAAATAAAAATTCAGGAGGTGTAAAAACTTAGACTCTGTTGATGTAGGCATAGGGCCAGGTATTCTCCCAATAGACCATTTCTCAGCTGCCACAGAGCCATAAACACAGCTCTGGGATCTACTGATCTGTGCTCTGAGCTGTCCAGGAGGATGTCACACAACCAGGAAGTATTGGGGCACCTGGGTGGCTCAGTTGGTTAAGCAACTGCCTTCGGCTCAGGTCATGATCCTGGAGACCTGGAATCGAGTCCCACATCGAGTCCCATCATCCTGCTCTGCAGGAAGCCTGCTTCTCCCTCTCTCACTCCCCCTGCTTGTGTTCCCTCTCTGGCTGTGTTTCTCTCTGTCAAATAAATAAAATCTTAAAAAAAAAAAAAAAACACAACCAGGAAGTATTAAAATTTGAACTAAAAAAGGAGAGGGGGTTGTACCCTGCAAAGCTATAATTTGAAAAAAAAATTGTCTAATATTTTTCAAAGAGTTTTCTCATAATTTGCATAATATTAGGCATCTGATTATACCTATGCACATTTCCTACTCCCAAGCCTATGTGGTGATACAATTGTACCCCTAAGAACCCTGAGGAAAGGACCTTCTACCTCACCCAGTATTCACAGGGTTAGAGATGGCAAACCTTTTTTCCTTTTAGAAAACTAATAAAGGGCTTTTGTCATAAATGGACCACAATCCTAGTTATATAGCTGTTATTTTCAGCCACAGTATTTGCTCATCCAGAGGAAGCTGTTGTATAGGTGATTGCCAGCTCTCGCTGGTGCTCAGCCAGCTGGATGAGCTTAACTATTGTTCATGGTGTCCTTCTGCTCGTTCAAAAACATATATTTGGCACCTATCAGGTACAGGCCACTTTGCTATAAGTCCTCAGTGTTTTAAGTTTTATAATGTATCCAAGTACAGAAAATCATTTGATCAGTGTAAAAATGTAGGATTTGTGCTTAATGGGTCTGTGAGATGTCAAATGAATACAGATTTCCGTCCCTTCTCAAAAGTTTACCTCACACCACTTCACTTTGACAAAAGACCTACATTTGTATCTGTTTTCACTCACCAAAAGAAATCCGAAGAGATTTTCACTAGTATGAAAGAAGGCAAAAAGCAAAAATAGTGACTAGCGGTTGTTGTGCAGCCATGAGCGATAGAGGTGCGTGGCCCTGGGACAGCAAGGGGGCACCGCCACGTTCCTTCCCTGGGAGGGAGCTGGCACCCAGCATCTCCACAGAGAACCACCAGAGCTCTGAGCTCTGTGAGTGTCTGTGTTTTATCTTGATTTATTCTGTGCATCTGTTGGCAAAATGTGTCCTCAGGTAGCCAAAGAGGCTAAGAGAGGTTATTTTTTGGATCTGGAAATGCTCAAAATTTTTTTCCATTTAAATTAACGGTAATCACTTCTTCACTTCACACCATTCTGACTCACAAAAGTTTTCCTAGGAAGGCTCTGTTTTCAGATAGTGGGGGAACCCCATACCCTGCTGTGTAATTTGGACAGAAGTATTCCTTTTAGAATCAGAGGGCACTCAACCTTTGAAAATGGTTGTTACCTCTCCCTTCCTCATCTCTCTTTCCCCAAAATCTATCTCCAAGTCCCCTTCTCTCATCCCCTACACACAAACATACACTTAATCAAAACAAATCTGTGGAGCAACTATTCGCACTGCTACTCCATCATTAAGATCTATCACTTCACAGCACCTTATGGTTATAATAGGATTTCCCCCCTTGATTAATTCTTGTTCAACATCTCTCACACTTGCCTACCCATGAAACTCTTTCCTGGGGGAGAAAACAAAATTACACCTTCTTTTACAATGATCCAGCAGAGAAAATGAGATTGCCCAACACATTACAGCTCCTATTCAGCAGAGCCACATGCTCCCTCTTGAGATAGGATGGAAAATGAGCTGCCAGCCAAAAAAAACAAAACACAAAAAACAAAACCAACAAAAAAAACCACACAACTCCTTAAGAGTGTTACAATTACAACTTTTCATTGGTGCTCCTAGTGACAGTACTTCTGACCTAAGACGACTGAGACATACAGATGTACTCCTGAGTGTGCTCATTAGCCTAATGAGGATGGAGTCAGGCAAAGAGTTAATCTGACTAATTTAATCAGCATGCCCTTCCATGTGTCTACTGGGAGAACACCAAAGTGACTGATACAAACAGAAACACACAGAGGAGATGAATTTACCGAGCTGTGTTTGCCATTAGGCAGAGCCACTGTGAAAACATAATAGAATCAAAGCTGATTTGATGGGTTAATGATTATTTAACCCGTTCATATCATTTATAAGGTCTAAGGAGGTTAAGAAATCATCATAAAAATAAAATGTATTGTCAAATGTGCGATCTAGGATAACATTTTATAAATTTTAACCTACTATGTATGTACGTAAATATAATGAGATTGTTTTCTCCAAACGACATAAGCAAATGTCAACAATGGATGCATTGTTCTATATTTTATTTGAACAAATGCTACAAATAGATTTCTTCTCCTCCTCACTACAAAAACTGATTTTTCAACCATGTGGACACCCTCCACGCTAGTCATCTTTTAAGGATAGCTTGAAATTATAAAATTTTTTTTCTCAAAGTTTTCCTGCTTTTGAAGACTTGAGAAAAATAAAGCACTGATGCATGTTCTTTGATGCTGAATATAAATTTTACTTTCACCAGATTCAGGGATTTTCAGTTAATACCTGGCGTGGAGGACTTATGTGTTTGATTAATAGTTTTCGATTTTTTTAAAGTTCTACCTTAAAATGAGCACCATAAAATGTCTATTTAATGTTGGCAGTACTTCTGATAGCATGCCTTGATCTTACAATTAGAAATTAAGCCACAATTACCCATCAGATTCAGTAATTCGAAGAGAGTTGATTGAGGGTTTTTCCTGGACAGTAGAATGTCATTTGCATTGATTATTTCATTATATTAATTTTCTCATCACTTTTCCTTTTTCTTTTTTTTATTTCAACATTATTAAGGAAGTTTTTCAACAGGCTTAAGCCTAGGATGATGAAAGAGAAAACGAATGGGTTTCTTTGGCTTAAAAAAAAAAAAGAAGAAGAAAAAGGCTTATGGGGATACTAAGCCTCATAGCCTATAAATTGGTCTTGTTCTCTTTTTTTCCTTGATAATAGTTTGTGGAATTAAAACAGGATAGGAAAAATTATATTTTAAGGTTGAGTCTTCTAAGAAATCGAATTTTTGCAGTGTCCCTTCTATTTGAACAATATTGCTGCTATCCCAGTAGCCATACCAGGCAATAAATAATATTCTTTTTCTGTAAGTTTTCTTATAAATCATTTTTCTTTATTCAGTTATTGATAGAGATCCTATTATGTATAGTAAGTATAAAATGTATACTCTTGTAGGAGAGATAGACATTAAATAAACAAATATGACTTTAAATAGAAGTGCAGTAAAGGAAAATAATTGTGTTCAATGATAGAAGAAAAGGAGATAACCTAATTTATATGTGAAGGTAGTCAAGGAAGGCCTCTCTGAGAAATGTAAAGAACAGGTGCATATTTAGGCTTGTGGAGGACAGGAAGAGGGACGAGGCTAAAGCAACTGTATATGCCAAAGATCTTGAATCAGGGAAGACCTTGGTGGGTTCCAGGTCACCAAGGTCAGTGTAGCTGGAATAAAGGAAAAAGTGGTACAAAATAAGGCTGAAGAGGAAGCCAGTGTCCAACTTGGAGCAGTTGAAGAGTGAATGGAAGCGTTGATATAGAACAATGGTGGACTGAAAGCAGGCTTGAATTCTGCTTCCTCCCCAAATCTCACTACAGAATGACAGACAGAAAAGAAAATTGTTATAAAAGGCATAAGCCCCCAGGAACAAAGAGAGAGGCAGAGGAGTCCTTGACATAAAAATTTCTTGCTTCTACAAAGCATGTGAGCAAATGGTGATTGATTTATCAAATCTGAGAAAGTCTGTAGTGGGAAAAAGCTGAGAAGTGACCCAATTTACCAAGTTACCTCTAGAATGGGGGTAAAGGCAAGGCTAAACACAGAAGGAGTAATTGAAAACCCATTCAAGGAGCACTTAGACTCTGTACCGGTCAGGAGGGGGTTCAATACAGAGAATGAGGCGCTTATAAAACTGTTGGAAGAACTAGAAAGGCACAGGTCAGAGAAAGCTATGACTACTCCTTAGATTTATCGGCAGCTTCCAGAGAATCAAGCATTGCAGGAACTTCAGGAAACTGCAAAATCTATCTTTTCTATCTGAATCTGAAGCATCATAATGAATGATTTGCAAAGAAATGCTCCTCAGCTGCTGAAAAATCTCATCTTTGCTGAAGTCTACAAATTGCCTTCAGTTGCCAGGAAGCAATAACATGATTTCTATATTTCTTATGACTTCCAATAGGCTCTCATTGGCAAACTTGAATCCAGAACTTGGCCAGCAGATTATTCTGGAAATATGGAAATCTGGCTTCTAGTTCCTACAATATAAGAAAGAGCTTAGAAGAATCACAATGACAGGGAGAGCCGGAGAAATGTTCAAACTGAGTTGCTATCTGTCAGTCCGACATAAAGCCACCCTCCCAGATCCCATTCCCCTTTGCGCAATTGGGCCACTATCCTTCCCTCTGTAGGGCAGAAGATGAGGTGTAGAACAGATGGTTTTTAGACTGGAACACCTGATAGAGATGATGGCTGAGAGACATTTCTCTCTATGGGGATGATAAGAGAAAAATGAATATATTAGACCTTTCCTCCCATTTAACTCTGGGATTAAACTCTCTGAGCCAAACCCTGGATGAGCCTTTCATAGAAAACCTGACTAGTCCAGGTGAAAAGGTCTTAGAAGTACTGATCTCAGGGGTTTCTCCAGGAAATGTCCCTGTCAGATCACTTTATAGAGAATCCACAATGGCAACCCTATACATGGGCATAAGCTTTAAACTATTTAATTTCCTACATTAAATATGTGCCAAGGATCATCAACATTTGAGGAAGGCAGCAAACATGGAAATCACAGCCTGAAATAAACAAAAAGAAAAAAAAAACATGGAAGACAGAGGCCATGAAGGAAAGAAGAAAATGCCAAAAAGAAAACTAATAACTATCTTTGGAGAGTAAGGAGAATATGTTTGCAGTGAAAACAGAAAGCTTTTTTTTTTTTAAATAGTTAAAGCATGAGAGCAGAACTAAAAACCTTAATAGAAATCTTGAAAATAGTATCCCAAAAAATTAGAGTAAAAAAACCCAGAGATTTTAAACAAAAATGGAGGGAAGGATAGAGAGTGGTTCAAATGATGGAATTTCCAAAAATTAAAAGAGAAATAAAGGAATTATAAAATGAGAAGAAAGTTTGGTGGGAATAATTCAAGATGATATATCAGAAATGATGGGCACTGTGCTCCACACAATGAAGGAACATAAACTAAAATACTTAGAACACTGGGGACAAAAATCTTACAAAATTTTAAAGAGGAAACAAACCCAGGATGGGCAACCTTTTCTAAAGAGCCAGATCATAAATGTTTTAGAACTTGAGGGCCATAAAGTAAGTGCCAAAACTACCTAACTCTGCTATTATAGTGGGAAAGCAGACTCAAACAATATGTCAATGAGTGAGCACTGCTGTTTTCTGACAAAACTTTATTAACAAAAATAGACTGTGCTAGATTTGCTAACCTCTGACTTGCATAAAAAATCAAGAATCAAAATGGCATCAGACTGATAAATAGGCTGAGGTCTAGATGGCAATTGCTCAATGTTGGTAAAATTCTGAAGGAAGATTATTTTTCATCTAGAATTCTATTCCCAGAGAAATGATCAAATGTTAGGTATGAATAAGTTCTCAAAAAATGAAATCTTCCATAAGACTTGACTCAGAAATTGACAGTGGGCTTCACTGAAATCAGAAAGAAAAAAAGAAAAAGACATGGGATCCTGAAACCAGGAATTAGTTCCATTTCTTGGAACTCAGATTATGATAAAGCAAAATACCAAGCCTGCAAGTCATACAACACAGAGGGCAACCACTCTCCATTGGAGCAGATTACAGGGTTTTGATAGAAACTGCTGTAAGATGAAATTGAGAGAATACCAACTGTGTTTATATGGATTCAGAGGATAAGTTTACAACAGGAGAGGTTCTAGGTATGCAGTAATTATAAGCATGTTGAAAACTAAATAAAACAGTAACTCCATAGGAAACAAAAAGTTGCACAGGAAAAAAAAAATTAATCATTTGTAACTGTATAATTCCAACTCAGAGATCTTAGAGTCATTAATAAACATTATATATTGATCTAATTGAAATTATGATAGAACTAGATTGAACAGATGGAGGGAAGGAATGGCAATGTGTGGTGGAGGCAGGTGTTTGTAGAACAGGGAGTTAAAACTTTGTCTCCCGTTAGTGGAAAATCAAAAGATAATAGATAAAGCTTAAGTTATAAAAATAAATAATGTTACAAACACTTGGAGTTTTGGAGATAAATACCAAACAAATTAGCTACAAGTTGAATGTGGTTATCTCTGGGTATTCTGGATTAGGGGCAGTTAGTCATTTAACAAGACTTATAGAACAGTTCAACTCTTTTAAACTCTATGTACATATAACTTTGATTTTTTTAAGTTAATTTTTAATAATTAGTTTATCAATAGGAAAATAAGTAAATGGTACATTAGTGGATTTTTGTATGATAACTGCCCCTAATCCAGAATACCCAGAGATAACCACATTCAACTTGTAGCTAATTTGTTTGGTATTTATCAGGTGAAAATTTATGTTTTAAGGTAGATAAGGTTAATAAAAATGGGAAGAAAACAAAACAGCAAATTGCAGAAAGAGATGGAGAAGATGATAGAAAGCAATACTAGGTTTTATTTATACAAAAATATGTACTAAAGAATAATGACTTGCATGGGAAAAATAAGCAATTCAGAATGTGGTTGCCTCTTGGAGGGAGCACAATGAAAGCAGACAATGGTCCTGGAAGTGCTTCCACCCTAGAATATTTTATTTCTTGTAAGCAAATGAGGGGAAGTAATACCTTTAGATAAAGCAGGAAGCAGTTAAAGATATAAGAAAGAGAAGAATAAACGTGAACAGCATCATAACATTAAATCAGATAGGTTCCTCTTTCTGACAACACTTGGGTCTTCCATAGAGTCCCTCCATTTTCCTTTCACTTCTCTTTCCTTCTATTTTCTTTTGCATTTGTTGTTTTGCGTGTTGTATTTGAGTTTTCCATCAGCATTCCAGCCTACTCTTGCAATGACTCTACCTCCCTCCAGTGACGTCCCATGCTGCCACACTGCTTGAGAGGGTCTCCGTTTTCTTACCTTCCATCAGCTTTTAAAGTTGCTTGTGGTGGTGTTTTTAAGTAACAAGGCTTCAGTAGGAGTAATTTTGAGTAAAATACAGTATTGCCAGTTAAAATTGTCTTTTACCCCAGCCTACCATGCAGTCATGTCTTTGGAGAGTAGGAACTTTACCTAAAACCACTGTGAGATTTGAAACATGGTTGCATCATTAAGCATTATGAGAAAACAGGAAGTAGTGACCACCAGGATTGTTTCAGTCATGAAACACTGTCATCAGGAACCAAGCTTCCCCCTCCCCTGTCATCCACAGAGCATTGACTCAGACCTCAGATTTGCCCCTTGCAGTACTGTGGGGATTGACACAGTCCCAAAGTCTACTTGAAGAGAGTTGCTGCTCCATTTTATTACAGAGGAAAGTATTCTTGGCCATAGAAGCAGACATTCTTTCAGGTTGCGTTCATCAAGGCTCATTCCCATGCAAAGGGGGGTAAAAAATGAGAATCTAGGATTTTCAGGCAGCAGCTTCTGCCAGCAAGCAAGCATAGCTGTTGGATAGATAATCCATAGTGCCTACCACTGGCATTCAATGACTTAGAACATCCACCACCATACCCTGCAGAGGGTATAGCAGAGCCCAGCTGGCAGGGCCATGACTAGCAGAAGTGGCGGCAATGCCCACCAGCAGCAACACTCCCCAGAAGGAAAGGCAGTACCTTTCCCTTAGTGGGGCCAAACACACATGAAATATGCCAAACATAAAATGGCACACATAAAATGTGCCAAACAGACATGGCCAAGTCTAACACAGGCGAGACCATAGCTGCATCGTTTAATATGATCACCAATATCCTCATATGATTCTTTAAAATAAAATTTTAAATTCCGCTCTTCAGTCACACCACCTACGTTTCAAGTGTGCATTACCCACTAGTTGTGACAACTAGCTGCTACCATATGGTACATCACAGATAAAGAACATTTCCATCTTTACAAAAAGTTTATTGAACACTGCTGGGCTAGAGCAAGGGAAGAACTTCTCAAATGACAAATCCACATATGTAGAAATGGGGTTGTATTATAGCTCATCTCCAAGTATCTCTAGGGATACCTAGAGTCATGGTATAAATCTTTGGCCAAGGTGGAAATGAAACATACCAGCTCATGATATATATCTTTTTCAAAGCCCAAAATTCCTCTTGGAAGCACCCAGTATCTGCAAGTCTGCCTTGTTTAGTGAAAATGTATAGACTGATGCTCCCTACCTGGTTTACCTGGCCGCTCGGACTGATTCTGACTGTGAGATCGGTGCAGTATAAAAACCTTCATGCAAACTTGTGCCTCATCCTCCCTAAAACATGTATCTTGTTCTCATATTGGTGGATCATGATTCCCAGATGGAGCATATTCTGAGGAACTCAGAGAGGACTCTGGAAGTTGTGCCTGGTGTTCCAGACCTCTGTCATGTTGCTTTATGCTTTCTTTCTCTTGGTGCTATGTATCCATTGCTTGTAATAAATATTTCATGAGTATACCTTGTTAGAGTCCTATGAGTCCCTTTAATTATCTGACCCCGGGTAATTGCTGCACTCCATGGTGACCAATCAGATTTGGTCATTAACACACATGAAACACCCTCTAGATACTGCTAGAAATAACTGGGTTGAACTTTACGAGGCTCTAGAGGTCCCATACTAGCAGATGTGAGCAAGAAACATCATTGTATATATAAGATTTTGTTGTTGTTCTTCATTCTTTCATGTCAAAGGAAGTTATAAATGTGAATATAAGTCAGAGATTATTTGTGTTCAAATAATATTATTGTCTAAATAAACCTCAAGTTTTCTCTTCTATAAAATTGGAAATATTATAGAATTCATATGATAAGATTGCTTGACGGTTGATTTATATAATACATGTAATAAGTAAGTGCAATGATGAGCACAGAGGAAGGACTCTGTAAGAGCTCTTATAATCACACTCTCCAAATGAAGATACCTGTTAAATATGAACATTTATGACAAACTGGGTAATGCATTACCTTAAAGATCTCGTCATCTGTCTTAGATTTTATTTTACTTCAGCTAGTAGCATTATCTCAATTACCTTCAATTGTGTTTTCCTTTAAATGATATTTTATAGAAATGTACACTGTATCTGAGTAAAGTGCTACATCTTTCCACCCTAAACAGAGTAATATTTTCATATGCTCTATATTTTTATTCTATGCATGGCTCTTGCTCAGTGGAAAAATTATGGATGTAATTGTTAGGCCACTAACTCAAATTCTTCCCCTGGTGGTCAATCGTGGTTTCTGATCTCAGGGGTATAAATGGCTTTCTGGCAGTCTTCTGGCATAATCCTCTCACTTTATAGTGAGATTTCACAGCCAGTAAATGATAGAACTGGGACTCCAATCCAATCAGACCCATGTAAATGTTGAAGTTGTAAGAATATATAGATGATACAGTACATTCTTGGAGAGAATATCATTTGTGATAGAAATAAGAGATTATAAAGAGACAAATGTAATTTTAAGAAATTGCTCAAACTAATTTATAGGACAGTGCTGCAAGAGAGGCAACAACGTATAAGATATTCTTCCTGTTGTTAAAGAACTTGGACCCCTAGTTGGACCTGCCCTATTCAAGTTTCTTTATATCACATGAAATAAAAACCTATTCAAGATAGCTCAAGCAAAATGATGATTTATTATAAGGCAATCTCAAAGAAGAAAAGGTAATATGGATGCATCTCAAGGCAACTAGAATTGGAAAGTAGAATGGCATTAGGAATTGAGGCAGACACTTCATTTCTTCCTCTCCTGACATTAAGTTCTCTGATTTCTGCCGTTCTGGATTCTTTGCGTTGAATTATGTTCTGTCTTGCCTGGTTTCCTCGGCCTGCACATCTGAACATGGCCAAAACATCCTTGCCCTTAACTCTCGAATTCATCACTTTGTGATGACTAGCATTGTCTCTCTTGTCTATTGGGCAGCATCCTCCTTATCAGTATAGTGCATCTGCATTGTTTTTCTTTGACTCCGAAGTTTATCTGTTGTTAATTGGTTTGGCTGGAGTTTGTGGACATCTGGAATTGGTAGCTGACATTTATAGGGCTGTGGGAAAGTAAGTACCTCCAAACATATCTTTTATACATATACATACATATAAACATTCAAGAACCATACAATGGCAGTCATTTAGGGCTATTTTAAAGGTGTCATGTCAGGTATATGCCAAATATGTAATAAAAACAAAAGTGCTGCAATAATTCGTGGTAGCAGATACACATGTTCTCTGAAGCTCCAGGAATTCTGAATAGAAGAGATGGATATTAAGTGATATCTTGAAGACTGGGTAGTATATGATTATTTGGAAAGAAGATAAAAGGGTATTCCATTTAGGCAAAAAGGCATGAAGGTGGGAAATGTTAAGGTAGAAGGAGTAGAGTATTTAAACTGGAATAGAATGTTCATATACAGGTGTAATAAAACACAAGGTTGTAAAGGGTAAATTGTGGGTTAATTGGGGAAGGTCCTAGAGTCCATGTTATAGAGAATATATTTGATTCTACAGGCAAATTTGAATAAGAGCTAGTTGTAAAGTATTTTCTATTTTGGGTACATAGGGAGAAGTTTTGGTGTTGGGGCTGTTTGAAAATGGGTCTTGAGTGGTCCAAGGTTGGAAAAAAGAGGAAAGTTAGTATAGCACACTCTACCTCTAGGACTCCATCCTTATGGAGTTATAAAAGATAAAGTCCAAGATTTATGTGCCAAAATATTTATGGCAGCACTACAAATAATACAAAAACCTGAAAGTGATTTAAATATCCAACAACATGAAGATTCATTAATAAATTATGTATATCCAGATGTTGTATCATTAAAAAGAATGTTTCTAAAGAATATTTGATGATATGGAGGGAAGGGAGGTGAAACAACTTGTCATATATTAAATGCAAAATTCAAGAACAAAGCTAATGTTTATGTATATGGTATTGCCCAAAACTTAAATCTTTCAAAGTTCTGATAATTCAGTCTCCACTTCTTAAACAGTGGAAATTAACATTATTGTTTTATTCTTTTTTTATTGTTTATATTCTTGACAAAGATATAGCAAATATTGGTATCTGTTATATATATTAAGGTAAATGTTAAGTTGCTATAACAAAAAACACCAAAAACTATGGCTTCAATAAGTTTGTTTATCTCTCATGTAATTGTCAGGCTAGTGTAGACTTGATGGGTAGCCCCACTTTGCAAGGTATTTGGAGGGAACCAGATTTCATCTTGTTCTTTGCCTTCCTCTGGGTTATTTTTCTTTCCTCTTGAAATCTGAGTTTGTGCCATGTCCCTGTTCCAGCCTAAAGGAAGGAGGAAATAAAAACAAGTTTGAGCAACTTTATTTTTAAGGACATGTAGCAAAATTTGCCTGCATCACTTCTGTTGATTTCCCATTAGCCAAAATTTGATCGCATAGTCACACATAATTGTAAGGGAGGCTGAGAGATGTAATGAGAGGAATGTGCTTTATGACTTAAAGGGAAGAAGAGAGAGGATGATTAAGGAGAATAATACCTTCCACATATGGTAGAATATAATGCCTATTCAGGAAATCTTTATTAACTGTTTTTCAAAAATCAGAGGTTTTTTATTGTTTTTGTTGTTGTTTTGCCTTTATGTCAGTAGTGGAAACTGTGACTGTCAGTGAACCAGCCACCCACTTTGGTTTACTGTTAATTGAGTAATTAGATAATCAAATATAGCAAGGATATATCTCAGATCAAAAACTTAGGGGAGAAAAGTTAACCATATTCCTTTATTTTCTTCAAATCTATTTAAATCTAGCTCCAATCCCATGCAGTGTGGCAGGTAAAAAATTCACTCATAGGTATTCCTGGACTCCTCTCCTAGGGTTGTGTTACAGACTTCCACCAAGCCCGCATGTTCATCAGCTGTCAATGAGCATGTTGTGTGTTCCTCCAAGTGCTGGACTCTGCACAGGGGACAGGAACATTTCTGAGACCACAGGTGCATGACGCAGGTCTTACCCCTGGGATCTTTCTGCCATCAGTTCCCACTCCAACCCTAGGACTGTCAGGGAACAGGTCCCAGAATCCTGTAGGCAGGGCCTCGGGATCTGGTTTCTATTTTCTTTTTTTAGCAGTATAATTAACATACAATGTTATATGAGTTTCAGCTGTACAACATAATGATTCAACAATTCTATACATTACTCAATGCCCACAATAGTAGTGCAGTCACCATCTGTCACCAAATAACATTTTTACGATATTATTGACTATATTCCCCATGCAGTATTTTTCATTTCCCTGAGTTATTTATTTTATAACTAGAAGTTTGTAGCTTTTAATGTCCTTCATCTATTTCACAATCCCCTCACCCACCTCCCTTCTGGCAACCACCAGTTTGTTCTCTGCGTTTAAGAGTCTGGTTTTTGGTTATTTGTTTGTTTTCTAGATTCCACATATAAGTAAAATCAAATGGTATTGGTCTTTCTCTGACTTATGTCACTCAGCATATACACTCCAGATCCACCCATGTTGTTGCAAATGGCAAAATCTCATTCTTTTCTTTTTTTTTTTTTAAGATTTTATTTATTTATTTGACAGAGAGAAACACAGCCAGAGAGGGAACACAAGCAGGGGGAGGGAGAGAGGGAGAAGCAGGCTTCCCGCTGAGCAGGAAGCCGGATGTGGGACTCGATTCCGGGTCTCCAGGATCATGACCTGAGCCGAAGGCAGTCGCTTAACCAACTGAGCCACCCAAGTGCCCCAAATCTCATTCTTTTTTAAGGCTGAGTAATATTGAATTGAGAGAGAGAGAGAGAGAGAGAGAGAGAGAGAGAGAGAATTACATCTCATTCATCTATTGATGGACACTTAGGTTGCTTCCATCTATTGGCTATTATAAATAATGCTGCAATAAACACAGGAAAGTACATATATCTTTATCAGTTAGGGTGTTTTCATTTAATTTGGATAAATACCTAGTAGTTGAATTACTGGATCCTATGGTATTTCTATTTTTAATTTTTTTTTTCCACAGTGGCTGCACAAGCTTTCCTTTTTCACCACATCCTTGTCAACATATTATTTCTTGTCTTTTTGAATTTTGACATTCTACAGATGTAAGGTGATATCTCAGTGTGGTTTTCATTTGCATTTCCCTGGTGACTAGTGATGTTGAACTTCTTTTCTGCGCATCTGTTGGCCATGTATCTGTCTTCTATGGAAAAATGTCTGTTTGGGTCCTCAGCCCATTTTTAAATCTGATTATTTGTTTTGGTTTTGGTTTTTGTTTGTTTTTGATGTTGAGTTGTAAGAGTTCTTTATATATTTTGGGTTGTAACCCCTTACTGGATATATCATTTACAAATATCTTCTTTCATTCCGTAAGTCACCTTTTTTGTTTTGTTGATGATTTCCTTTACTGTGCAAAAGGCTTTTTATTTTGGTGTAGTCCCATAGTGTGTTTTTGCTTTTGTTTCCCTTGCCTGAGAGACATATCTAGAAAAATGTTGCTATGGCCAAAACCAAAGTGATTACTGCCTATGTTTTCCTCTGGGAATATTATACTTTCATGTCTCACATTTAGGTATTTAATTAATCCACTTTGAGTTAGCTTTTGTGTATGGTGTAAGAAAGTGATTCAATTTCTTGTTCTTTTGCATGTAGCAATCAGTTAAGAAAAAGAAGTAAAAGGCATCCAAATTGGTAAGGTAGAAGTAAAATTGTCATTATTTGCAGATGACATGATATGGAAAAACCTGGAGACCACCTCAAAACTACTAAAAATGATAAGTGAACTCATTAAATTTACAGGATACAATTTTTTTTTCTTTTTGTTGTTCATCTTGGTTGCTTTCCATTCCCCAATCTTCAGGTCACTGATTTGTTCTTCTGCTTTCTCTAGTATGCTGTTGATTCTCTCTAATGTATTTTTTTTTTCAGTTACTGGATGCTTCATCTCTGATGAAGCAGATCTCTTTTTTATATTTTCTGATCTCTTTTTTGTATTTTCTAACTCTTTGTTAAAGTTCTCACTGAGATTCTTCATTCTTTTCTCAAATCCAGTAAGTACGACAATTAGTTTAAATTCTTTATCAGACATACTGTTTATCTTTATTTCATTTAACGCTTTTGCTGTCATTTTGTCCTGTTCTTTCATTTGGGACATATTCCTCAGTCTCATTTTTGTCGAACTTTTTTTTCCCATGTATGTATGGTTTTTTCCATGTTTGTTTCCATGTATTAGGAAGGTCAGCTACATCTCCTGCTCTTGCAAACAGTGGCCTTGAATAAAGAGGCCCTATGAGGCCCTGTAGCCGAATGTCTCCTGGTCACCAGAACCAGGCACTCCAGGAGCATCTCCTCTGTGGGCTCTGTATGTCCTCCTCTTGTGGCTGAGCTGCATTTGCTTTCCATCCACTTTACCGCCATGATCTGCTTTGCCTCTTGTTGGTGCACTGGGCAGGGGTCAGTCCGTGCACTGCTGAGTGGCCTGTCTGAGGCCACAGTCCACGTATAGATCGACAGGGCGAGCAGGCAGACTGGAGGGCTGCACTTGGTCTCTCTGCTAGGGCTGCAGGTACACCAACAGCAGGGCTTTCTCCCCATGTGACTGTCTGAAGGACTTAAGGCTGGAACTGCAGGTGTGTGGAAAGTTCTCCTCCTCTCTGCAGGGCAGGAGACACTTTGGAGTGACACCTATCCCTACTGAGGTTGCTTATGTGGTGTGGTAGGGCATCAGCTGCTTTGTAGAGAGATGGACAGGTTGGGTGGGGTAAGTCCACAGAGAAATGTGAGGGTGGGGCACATGGTACTAACAAGATGAGCAGAGTGTTCGCACTGGTCCCCACAAATGTCTGGCTATCTAGCCAGGATGAGAGGAAGGGAAATGGTACCTGCCAATACCTTTGTTATTGGGGAAGTCTCCTGAAGATCCCTGCCCTTCCCCTTATTTATTATGCTGGCTCTTTGTGAATGGAGACTCAGTTTCCAGTAGGCTTCTGGTTCGCCTGGAACTAAGCATGCTGATATTTAAAGCTTGGGAAATTAAGCCCACTGGTTTTCAAAACTTAATGCTGTGGGGACTCATCTTCTCGGTGTGGGTCCCCAGTGCCTGTGGTACCTGATGTGGAGTCTGATCCTCTTGCTTCTCCATGCATGTGGGATACCTCCTGTTTAGGCTTAGTCTTGGCAGGATTTTAGTTCCCAACCATGTCTACCAATCCTATTCTTTTTAAGTTCACTCTCTACATTCACTGTGGAAGGTCTGGTCTTCCCATCTTTGGGTCATTTTCAGAGTCAGCTGCACAGAGGCAGCTGTTAATCTCAGTGCATCCATAGGGCAAGGTAAGCTCAGGTCCTCCTCCTCCACCTTCTTCCTCACTGCCCTCCTGATCTATGGATCTGTTTTGACCCTTTCAGTGTCCTGTGAAACTTCCTATTCTCCCTCAGTAATGATCAGGGGAATATTCTGAAAGCCCAAAGTCCAGACTAACATTACAGTTGACAGAAGCTTTAGCTCTTAAGCAGGACTGCTTTTCATCTAGCAAAGTTTCTACTGGCTTAAAATGAGAAAGGAGGGTAAAATATAGCAAACAAGCCACAAATAATCACCTATAAAAATGATTCTGCCACCAACTTCTGGAATTGCATGTAAAATCAAACCAGTATAATTCAGTATGTGAACTATTTATTTAATACTTTTTATTTTGCAATAATTATAGATATACAGAAAGTTGTAAAACTAGTACAGTGAGTCCCATGTAAACTTACCCAGTTTCCACCAGTGGTAAGAGCTTACAAACTATAGTACAAATTCAAAACCAGCAGATTGACAATGGCGGAAAACTGCTAACTAGACCACACACGTTATTCAGTTTCACCAGACCTTACATGCTCTCATTTGTGGGTATGTGTAGGACTATGTATGAACTATTTTAAATTCACAGAGATTTTTCCACTGTGCTTGGTTCCTCACGATTGGTCAGATTTTAGAGTTGAAAAGGTCAGATAACCTGCACCTAAGTGACGTATAGGTGTCTGAGTTCCTTGAGGATAAAAATGGGAGAGCGGCAATGTGAAAGAGGAAACCTTACTTATTTAATTGTTGTATCTACAAAGTTTGCCTGTGGTTTGAAATAAAGAAATCTGGAGGCTGTCATAAAGCTTGGAGAGCGTCTATTTATTACCAAAATGTCAGTCACCAGATGGATATGGAATAGCATAGGGAGACCTGAGCATAAGAAAAAATACAAGTTTCACCCAATTCACAACCAGGGCAGATAAATGGGCTCCTTGCATTTCTGTGGCAGTTTTCTACCCATCCCCCTCCTCTGCTTGAGAGAATAAAACTCACTCTCTCAAAATCAGTTTTGCAAGAATCAAATCTCTTATTTCTTAGTTCTTTGCCTATCTGACTTCCCAAACATCAACATTTCAAATTTTTAGAAATATTTGACATTTTTCCTGTCGATTTAACACAAACCGGTGATTTTTTTTTAAAAAAATTCATTTTAATGCAGTGAAAACATGACAAGAAGCAGCACGCAGCCAGGACTCTGCGAAAGGTACATGCTGCCTCTCAGCAGACATTGGGTAGGGCCTTGAAAGTCAAGCAAACAAGAAGGAGGATCTCAATATTTTATATCAAGGAAAACTTTCTTTACATCTTCACTTTTTCCTTAAGATGAAGAAGTGTGGTAGCAACTTTCCAAGCTGCTATGGTTGACGTATTTTTTAATGATCTTGCAGAGACAGAAAATGGTACTTAAATGAAGTTTGCAGATGATGCTAAATTAAGAGCTGTTGCTAATACCAGTAAAGACAACACAGTAATAAATAAACTCATGATGGTTAAAAATACAGGGAAGAAAAGGGGGGAAAGATACAGAATAAGCACATTTTGTGATGGTATGTGAAAGCTACCCTCCCCCTTTACAAGGGGGACCTGTATTAGGGTAAATATGAAGACAGTGCCTTATGGAAAGAGAAAGTTCCATGTCCCTTCCTCCCAACTGCAATGGAACTGAACTTGGAACAGCATGTGTAATTTGGAGCCCTTTGTTCAACCAGAAAAAGTCTTAGGAAAGAGAACAAAGCTGAACTGAGAATCATCAAGTGTGATGCAAATTAAAAGGTTAATAGGAATAAATATCTACAATTTCAAGACTAAAAAAAAGTATAATTATTTGAAAGTTACCAACACTACAAAGAAGAGCAATTATTTAGTCTGGGAAAAGGACTGTAACTAGAAATAATGAAATTAAGTATGACTTTGTTTCAGAAATATCTGGAAACTTTTTTCCCAGCCACCAAAAACAAACAAACAAACCATCTATAAGATCTAAGCAATGGATACCAAGAACATTCCTCTAGAATATTCCATCCTGTGGGGAAGAAGAGAAGTAATGGAAAAGACTTTAAGTATTTTAAAGAAAAGCATCAGTCCACCAGAGAGCAAAGAGCAGGGAAAACAAAGATCTGGAGCTCAGGAGAACCAATAAATCCCTGGGGGCCTTGAGATGAGGAGCTCTACACCTGGTTTACAATGCCAAGGGAATTCATTACAGAAAAGAAGACTCATGTTTTCTAGAACCCGTCTTTCTATCTTAGAAAGACTCATACATTATGTGAAATGCTTAGAGGAGATCTCTGACCCATATGCCTGGGGTCCTCTAAGAATTTTCTGTGATGGTGAGTAGCTTATTCATCACAACAACAAGTGTACTGGGAGCAGATAAATCTTTCAAGTGAATATTGATACGCTCTGACAACAATGAAATTACAATGTAGTTTGTACATACTGTGAGATCTGACAATTTCTCCTCCCATCTCTTCTGGATAGTTAAAAGTATTACACAATAGAGCAGCCCAACATTGTTAGCTTAAGTAACCTGACCCTTGTGAGCCTCAGTTTTCCCATCTATAAAAACAGGTGTCATAATAAAATTTCGAAATTCCATTTGTCTACGATTCCCAAAAGCCAGGAATCTCCCTAATCCCATAAATAATTTTATAAACTACTAATTTTGTAAATAACTTAGTTTTATAAGGTAGGGGGTGGGCAATGGATGACACATCAAGCAGAATTCTTGATCACATGCAACAAAAGTGATTTTATCATCAAAAGAAGATAAAAAATTATTTTCAATAAAAAATATTAAGGGTTTTTAAAAAGAATATTTAAAAGAGACCGAGATGGTATGGGGGGAAAGGATCTTCACATGCAAAAGAATGAAACTAGTCTTCTCTCATATACCACTCACAAAAATTAACCTGAAACAGATCATAGGCTTAAATGTAAGACCTAAAACCATAAAATGCTTAGAGAAGACATAAGTGGTAAACTCCTTGGCATAAGTCTCGGCAATAACTTTTTGGATACAACACTTCAGTCACAAGCAACAAAAGCAAAAATAAACAAGCATGACTACATCAAACTAAAAAGCTTCTGCATGGCAAAGAACATGGCCAGTAAAATGAAAAGACAGCCTACAGAATGGGAGAATATATTTGCAAACCATCTATCTGATAAAAGGTTAATATATAAGATATATAAGAAACTCATACAACTCAATAACAAAACAAAATAAAATCTGATTAAAAAGTAGGCAAAGGACCCAAGCAGACATTTTTCCAAAAAAGATATTCAAGTGATTAACAGGTACATGAAGAGGTGCTCAGCATCACTAATTACCAAGGAAATTCAATTAAAACCAGAGGGAGCTATCACCTCACACATGTTAGAATGACTGTTATCAAAGACAAGAGATAACAAGTATCAGCGACAAGATGAAGGAAAAAGATTCTTTGTGCATTGTTGGTAAGACTGTAAACTGGTACAACCATTATGGAGGACACTATGAAGAATTAAAAGCAGAGCTACCATATTGTCCAGCAACCCCACTTCTGGGTATATATCTAAAGGAAATGAAATCACTTTCTCACAGAGATACTTGTACTACCATGTTTACCGAAGCATTGTTTACAATAGTGAAGACATGGAAACAACCTAAATGTCCATCAACAGATGAATAAAGAAAATATGGGAGATACACATATACACACACACACACACATATATACATGCACACACAGGAATATTATTTAGCCTTAAAAAAGGAAATACTGCCATTTGTGACAACATGGATGAACAGAACTTGAGAATATTATGGTAAGTGAAATAAGAGAAAAATAAACATTGTATTATCATACTTATACATAGAATTTTAGGAAGTCAAACTCACAGAAACTGAGCAGATTGAAGGTAATAGGGAAATAGGTAAATGTGGTCAAAAGGTAAAAATTTCTAGTTCTAGATAAGTTCTGGGGATATAGTGTGCAGCTGATGATTATAATTTATAATATTGTATGTTTGAAAAGTGTTAAGAGAATAGATCTTAAAAGTTCTCATAAAAATGTAAATATGTGG
>PITA01019630.1:0-37021 GCA_004023965.1 Spilogale gracilis
TGGGGGCTGATTAACTCCCACTCTGAGGCTGGAGAGCAGTTGGAGGCGAAAATCAGAAGGCTGCATGATGAAGGGAGTGACATCTATTTTGTGGGGAGGGGGGCGAAGACTCCGAGAGCGGGGGCAGAGGCGCAGGGAGGAAAGGGTTCGGGTCACTGCAGTTTTGCTGAGCCGGACTTTGAGGCCAGGCCGGGACCAGGCGGGGTAAGGCGCCTAGGGATGCGACCCAGGACGAGGGGCGCACGGGCGGCCGGGGGGACAGTGGCGCGGGGGCGCGACGCAGGGGCGCCTGGGGCGCGGCTCCACCTCCCGCTCAAAACGGCGTCGCAGCTGCTCTCGAACCAACTGCTCGATTCTATTCACTGTGGAGTAGGAACAAAAACGTGGCTATTTACTAGAATACTCGTTTGGTGGTGTTCCGCGCCGCACAAAAGGCGCTTCATTATGTGCAGGGGTCCCCTTTTTCCAGAGAGAAACAATAACTTGAAATTGTCTTTAAAGTCTTCCCTATCAATAATAAATTTCATTTTCTTGTCGCTCTCGCCCTCAACGTGTGTGTCTGGGAGGGTGTACGCGAGGCGGGCGAGCCGCGTGTGCGTGTGCGGCGAGTGTGCGAGCGGGCAGCGTGTGTGCGCGTGTGAGTGTGCGTGCGCGTGGCGCCGCATCTGCGGGGCGGGCGCCGCCGGGAGCCGGCCCGCGGGGGTCCCGGGCAGCGGCGCCTCGCGCGCGGAACGGGCGGGCCACCGGGGCCCGAGGCGCCGGGCGGCAGGTGCGGCGGCGGGCGGAGCGCCGGGACCCGCTGGCGCCGGAGGAGGAACTCACTGTAAGTGCGTGAACTTGCGCGGGGCCGCGGGCCGCAGCAAGCTGGGGAGGGGGCGTGAAGGCTCGGGGAGGGGCGCGGTGGCTCCACGGCGACTTCCCGAAAAGGCGTGTAGTGTGTCCCTGCGGCTTCCGTCCCCGGTAGAAAACAGGTGGGTAGTCGCGGTGACCGCGGCGGGCTATTCTCGAGCCGGGGGTCATTTGTCATTTCTACTCTGTGCGGTCCCTCCTCCCTCTTTCTCGGCTTTTGGGATTGGCCGCCGCCCAACGGGCCGAGACTTGTTTCTCTCCGGGTCGCCCTTTCCCGGGGAGGGCGGAGGACAGTCGGGCCAGCGATCGGCGGGAGGGCTGGCAGCGGTGGCGGCCCCCTTCCCCCGGCTCCGCGCCCTCGCCCTCGGCGCTGCTGGCTCCGGCTCTTGGCTCTTGGCTGTGCGCACCCGGCGGCGCCCAGAACGAAACCCGCCGCTGGAAATTACGTTTTAAAAATGAACATGTAGAGCGTATGCCATTTAGTGAGAGGTGTTTGGGGCAAAGAATCAATTTAACTTTGACTGGCCGACGGTCTTGACTGTGTTAATTTCTGCCACACGCGCACACGCGCGCGCACACACACGCGCGCACACACGTCAATGAGCAAAGAGCCCTTGACATGCCTCGAACGCCCGGGACCCACTCGGCGCCTGGCCGCAAACCCCGCGGCCGTGGCCCATGTCTTGGTCCCCCCGGCTTGGGGAGGGTCCCAAGGTGGGGTCCGGGGTGCCCCAAAGCCCCGCCTGCTGAGCGGTAGAGGTGACCCCGGTGCCGGCGCCCAGGCCCCCTTGGCGCGTCCTCCCTCCTCCTGCGAAATCGCTCCGGCTCGGCCTCTCGGTCGGTACAACGCGGCGCACGCCTCGGCGCTCCAAGCGCACAGCCCGGGAGCCTCGCCGCCCGCGTCCGCCCCTATCTCCCAGGTTTGAGCCGCCCGCGGAGTGGAAAGGTCGCAAAGTTTCAAAGGTGAAATGGATTTCCGGCTGGGGCTGGGGCTGGTGCTGGAGTGGACGGACCGGGCGGGCGGCCATCGACCCGGAACAGAACCGGGCTGGCTGCCCGCAGCCTTCAAGAAACAGGCGTTTGAACATGAGAGCGGCCACCACTCAATTAACCCATTAAAAGCCCGCTTTACCGCATTGATCTCCCGGAGCGCGGAGGGGCTGACGTGGAGGGCACCAGGGGGAAGGGGGCTGCACTGGTGGCAGGGGACCCCCCAAAGCCCTGACCGCAGCAGCGGTGCAGTCCAGGCCGCCAGGTCGGGGTCTTTCCGAATGCTGGATTTGGGGAGGGAGGGGTCCTGTTCTGTTCTACCCCAGGGCCAGGATCTTGTTACCTTAAGCCCGTTTCCCGGCTGGGGCCTAGAGAGTCCCGATGCCTGAAGCACAGGTAGAATTGCCCCACCCTGACCACTGTCCCAGACACACCTTACCGTGGCTGAGGGCCCAAGGTTAAGGCTGACAACCAGGAGGCAAGGAACTCCACCCCACCCCCCTCAGTCCTCGCAGGCATCCTCCGTGGAGAGCTGCCTCTCTTTGCCGGGAGCCGGGAGGCTGGGTATTTTGGTCTGAGCATCTTCAAACGCAGAGAACACCAAGTGTGCTCCCTGAAAACGACAGAAAACATCCAGGTGGCCTTGTGCTCTGGTCCTTTTTTTATTACTGGAAAGGACAGCAGAAGAGTGAGCTTGGCGTGGAAGTCAGCAGGTGCGGGGGATGGAGGATGGAGGACAGGACTGGGCCTGAAAGGTCCCTGAGAGGACCCTGTGGGGAGCCGGGGCATCTAGACCTGCTGCCAGCCGTCTCCCAGCCCCCCAGTTGAAGGGGGTGCTGGGGCTCCGCTCCAGGGGGCAGCCTACCTGCTCACTGGGAGACTTTCCAATCTACCTGGAAAGGTGGGCAGTAGCCTCCCCCCCCAGGAACAAACGTGGCTGCGTTCTGAGGGTTGGACACAATTTTCGTCAAAATATAAAGCAAGCATAGTCTCCATATCCTGCCACCTGCACTACCCCCTTCTCTGTGCCTGCTGGGGTTCTTGGTCCTTTGGGGGCCACTCTCCAGAGCTGTGCCCGTCCCTGAAGGGAGAAAGAGCACCAGCAGCAAGGTGGAGGGGGGTCTCCCTTCAGCCGGCTTTGCAGGAAACTATGTTCACCCGCTTGTGCCTCCCTGCCCACAAGACTTAAGTCTCAGAGGCCGTCTAAGACAAGCCTGTTCTCTCAGATCTGCCAAACCTCTTCCGCCTCATTTCCATGGGACCTGCTCCCTAAGTTAGTTAGCGTCCTGTGGGGAAGGGTCATCCCCGGGGATGCCTTGGGGTCTCGATAGGTCCTTCTCCAGCCCTCCTGCCTGGAGGCCGCCACCCTAAATTACCGCAAATGAATAATAGGAGTGTGGTCTGCAGCAAGGCCCACACCCCAGTAGGCTCGGGCCTTCTCCCCATGGAGGGAAATGTGATTTCCCTGTGAGGACAGCTGGCGCCTGTCCCCGCCAGGTGAGCGGACTAGCATTCCAGTGCAGCCAGCGGGCCGCGCTCAGCTCAGAGCGTGAGGCAGTGGTGCCGGCTTTGGAGCCCAGTTCCAGGGCTGGAAGAGCTCAGCGGACCTACTTCCATATTTGCAGTTTTCTGGAGTAAGCAATGCACACAACTGAAAGGCTTGAAATTGTGTCAAAGTGATGTTTTAATCTCATTGAAAAGTGTATTAAAGGACAAGATGTAATTTATGTGAGACGCTTCGATGAAAGGAGAGATTGGAGTGGATGGTCCTTTCACTCCTGTGAACCCCGTGTCATGTTGATATTGAAGCCTGTGTAGCTAATCTAATTTGCAATAACAGGGACGGCCTGGAAGAAAAAGCATCTCTGATTTCGCTTTATTTCTTTTCATATAGAAATTCCTTATGACTTGTCTCCTCTTGTGAGTGATGCCTTTTCTACGGGGGGCTAATGAGAGAATGTGAGACAGGGCTCTCTCCCACTCCCAGCGGCTCTTTCCTGCAAATGCCCCCGTCACCGGCTCACCGGACCCCCTGGGGTCGCTGCTGCCTCTGGAAGGAGCAGTTCTGAGCTCTGCAGGAACGAACTTCCGCAGCCAGAGCCCGCTGGCGGTGCATGTTCACCTGCCCGGCTGCTTGCCTCTCGGAAGGACCTTGCTTTAGAAGTTAGCTACAGCACTTGGAGTCCCAGATCTTGTATTCTACATATTTTCATCTGAATAGTTAGGAGGCTCCCCCCGTCACAGAAAGTTTGATCTTTGAAGAGTCTTTTGCTAGCTTGGAAAACCAGACACACCTACTGTCAGGTGAGGGGCTTTGTGTTATTATCACATGGGACACGAGCATTCTTTACCAATAAAAACCTACAAGCATTAGAAAATTACAACTTTTGTACAATGTAACAAGGTGTATTCAAACTGTTAATTATGGGGGTTTGTGTAAATGAAACTTTACCAGTGACCCATTTAATTTTGTGGTAATTACTGACAAAACAAGACAAGGGTGAATCACAATGCAGTTTATTTATCTTGAAGGAGATGATTGCCCCGAGTGAGGCAGTTAAGCCAAAAAGAATAAGAAAAATATTTGCCGGGGTGGGGGACGGGGGAGGGAAGGGGAGAAGATGCAGAAATATAAAAAGTACACGAAAACCACACTGTGAAATTATTCTGATCAAAACCGCAGAAAACACGACTCTGGTGGCCTCTTAAAAAAGCCCATCCAAATTTTAGAGACGCCGGCGTTTTTTCTTAAAATCCAAGGCTCTGGCACCGACCGGTCAGCTGTGCCGACCCACGGACTTGACACGACTTTTGCGGGTCCTCCGGGCGGGGGCTCTTCCAGCCCGGCCTCGCCCTGGGCCACCGCGCCCCCGGGAGGACAGGCGGCACGGCGCCGCGGTGGCGGCGGGCGGGCGCTGGCCGGCGGGCGCGGAGGGGAGGAGCGCTGCCACCCCCTGTACCCCCGACCCCGGCCCGGCTCGCTCTCCGCAGGCGCGTCTGGCGGCTTTCTCCTTCCCGGCTCCCTCGCGGGGCTTCCAGGGACCGGAGGAGGCCGGGACTCCGGGCCGGAGCCTTACTGGTCAAGCTCCGCCCGCAGCCCCAGCGTCAGGCAGCGGCTTGGCCCGGGCCCACCCGCCAGGCCACTGGGCACTGGCGCGGGTCCCCCACTCGAGCCGCTCTGTCGCCAAGCAGTTCATCGGTGTGGAGACGAGAACGCAGGCAGCGGGCCGTGCGCCCAGGTACCCGGCGTACCGCGCGCCCACCGCGCCCCCAGCGCTGGGGACCGGCGACCAGTGCCCTGGACCCGGGACGCTGGACCATCCCGGCCGGCGCCCAGGGCGAGACGAGGGCTGGGAGCCGGGACAGCGCTCGCGTTTTTAAAGGCCGTGCAGCAGAACCGCGCTCTAAAGCTGCGCTGGGCCCAGCTCTCCGCCTGCGCGGGTTTGGTTTGTGCAGTGGGGGCAGCCTGGAGGAGACGGCGGCGTCCAGGTGTAGGGGGCAGGTGGCCGCGCTCAGGTTCTGGTGGAAAAGTTTCCCACAGAAGGGCCAGGCCGTCTGAGTGGCAGGAGGAGCCCGCGCTGGCGGCGAGGCCCCGGCAGCCTGGCACCCCACGGCTGCCCAGCTTTGCGCGCCGGGCCGCCGCCCTCCCTCCTGAGCGCCCGCAGCGCCGCCGGGGCGGAGGGCGCGAGGCTCCCCTCGGGTCCCAGTGTTTCCCTCCCCTTGTCTTCTTTCATTCATAAACCTGGTGGCTACAGACGCAGCTTGAATATTGACGTCTCTCCCCCAACTGCTCTGCCGTTAACCCAATTACAGAATTCATCAAGAACTGTGTTGAATTATCTCTTTCCATACAGTATCAGCATTAGCCTAATTAAAAGCTATAATGTCTGATATAATGATTAAATCGTTAGCTCTGCTGTAGGGAAGCAATATTTTGTTTTCCCTTCAATTAGAAGCTGATTGAGGTTTTCAGAGCAGGTCAGCTGTGAAATTTGAATTATATGTGTGAGTACTGCTCACAGGGTGAGCCCCTACTCGAAAGCTCCCAGAGATTCTCCAAATGCTTTCACCCAGAGAGCGAGGAGGCACAAAACAACACACGCGCACGCACACACACAGGGTTGTTTGCTCTTCGGTGTGAATTTACGAATCTCCACACTGATGGCTGAAAAGAAAGCCGCGCTTGCCTTCGAGGGGACGGGCTTTATTCCCCCTTTCCTGCAGACGCCAGGGGCTCAGCCCTCCACACCCGGACGCTCCCAGTGGAAGGGGTGGACCGTGGACTTGCGCGCTCAGAGCGGATGCAAAGGTCCCCGGCTCTGTGGCTGCCCCTAAATGGCACAGATGCCGCTGGAAGTTCCACACTGGAGAGCGGTTCTTTTTCTCCTTCTTCTTTCCCCTCTTCCATGACTATTTTTCCCCCTTTAAAAGGAAAATAAAAATCAACAAAGAAACTTTTGTGCTACTTTGGCTTCGTTGGCTTTGTTTGGGAACAACGACCCAAGTTAGCAGGGCCAGGGCGCAGAGGGGGGACCGAGAGTGCCCGGGGACCCCGGACAGACAAGTGCCCCCCGCGCGCGACTCCCCCCCAGGCTTCCCCGTCGCACCGCGGCCCCAAAAGCCCCGAAGGCGCGCGCCGAGCCCCGGAGCCGCGCTCGAGGATGCAGGAGCCGGGAAGGCGGCGCGGCGGCGGCGAGCGGGGGCCGCAGGCCGGAGGCTCCGCGAGGCGGCGAGGGCGGCGGCGGCCAGCAGACGGCGATCGCGGCCCGCGCTCCCGCGGCTGCGGGCTGGGGGGAAGCGCGCCCTCCGCCGCCGCCCTCCCGCCGCCGTCCCCCTCCAGCCGCACCCGCCGGCGCCGCCGTCCCTCCCGCCTCTGCTCGGTCTGCGCCTCCTGTCGGCGGACACGACCTCGAAGGCCTGAGCTGCGCCGGCTCTTCCTTTCCTCGTCGCCCGCGCGCGCTCGCTCTGCCGCCTTCTCCTCCTCCCTCGCTCTCCTGCTCCAAGCACTTTTTTCTCCCCCCAAATCGGGCCTGGAATTGGCGGCTCGCTCCCTCAGGATCTGCCTCCCTGGGCTCGGGTCTGAGCCCCTTGGGGCGACACCCGAACCTGCACGGCTGCGCCCCCGGCGGTGCACCGAGGCGCCTCCGCAGGGACTCCGCAGGCCACGCGCCCGGGAAGCTGCAGGAGCCCAGCTGTGGGAGGGCAGCGGCCGGCGGCCGGCGCACATCCCCCGGGGGGCGCCCCCAGGCCCGGCCCGACTGCGCTGAGGCCGCGGAAGACAGGCGTTCTTAGGCTTCGAGGCTCGCCCACCGTCCGTTCAGTGACTTCCGTCCCCACCCCCCCAACTCCTGACCTGTCCAGCTCTCCGCTTGCTCAGAGCTTTAGACTGCCTCTGGTACCGAAAGTCACCTCTAGGTGCCTGCAAGGTCGCTTTCCTTCAGGAGTGCTTGGGGCAGTCTGCAGGGGACTCTATCCACAGTGACCCTGTCTGCTTCGAGCATTTCTGAGCACAACCACAGGGAGGGGGCAAAAGCCAGAGCCCAAAGTTTTAGGGACTCCACAAAAACAACTTACCATACTGGTGCTAAAGTCCAGAAATCAATTTATTTGAAAGTCATGGGCTTTTGTATAATCACCTAAATACATCACATACACATATATGTGTGTATTCCGTACATTTACACGCCTACGGTCACGTGTTTATGTGTGCATGTATTCTTTGGGGGCGTGTATGCATATGAATATTCTGCGTGTGTGCACATATGTACACGTATGCACGTCTGTACATGCATTCTCTGTGCACACATGTATGGATACATGAGCATATATGTGTATCCATTCCCTCTAAGGAGGCTTGGATCTGAGTTTTCTTTCAGGATCATGCCCACAAGTTAAATAAAAGAAGAGAATGTATCTTAACTTATCCATATTTCCAAGTTGATCTTCACTTGGGCATTCTGAGAGAAGAGATACAGTGAGGTCTCTGAGACTCCAAAAGAGCAGATGTGGTCAATCAACAGCGAACGAACCCTCCCTCTGCTCAGGGTCTTGGCCCTGACCTTACTGGGAAATAGTGTAGCCTGTAGCCTGGCTTCAAACCCGCAGCGGCCCAACCTCTGAGCAGCTCTCCGTCTACAGGAGGCCCCTGCCAACCTGGGGCAGGTCTGGGTGGGAGAAGCACAACTGGGGATAGGAGGTGGGTTTCAAACTGGTGTCTGGACTGTTTCCCCTCCTTTTAAAGAGTCACTGGGGACAGGGGTCAGAAGGGGCAGGCGGCTGGGGTTCCCGAAAGCCATTTCCGGCAGGAGTGGATGTGACACTCCTCAGTCTCCATGCCAGGACGGAAAGCACTGGGAGGTCTGGCATTCAAGGCCCTGCCACTGTTCATTGGCACAGGCAGTTACCGCCACTCATCCATCACTTGGCAACGAGTCACACCTGCAGCTCTGGTTGAACGCTTACGCACGTGGGCCCCCGCAGTGTGTGCACCCGCTCAGGCCCAGGGAACATCTCCTCGCTAAAAAGGGCTTATGGGGAGCGCCCTGAACGCTAAGCACTAGCAAGATCTCACACAAGGCTAAACCATTTACCTCCCGTTCAGATGCTCTGGAAAACACGGGTAACATCGTATTTAGAAGCAGTTTTCAGGACTCTGGTAGAAAGAAACCAGACCATTTCAAAGTCGGCTATCCAAGTTCCCAAAAGCATAAAGCATTCCAGCGATGCCAACCGGAGAGCAGGGTGTTTATAAAATAAATTGCTCCATTGATATGGAAAATAATGTGCCAAGCCTGACTCACACAAAGCATTTTCAGGGGGTCTTAGGCTATTTAGTTTAAAGTCTAAATTGAAAAGCAGAGGAAAAGAAATCTTTCAATTGCTAAGTGGATAATATAGTTTATAATTTGTAAACCATTTCCTTTATTTCAGGCTTGCTGACTTTCCATAACACACTGGATCTTACTGCACACCCATCGCCTCCTAAATTATCAGAAGAAAAACGAGGCTATAGCATTCTTAAACAATATTCTTGTTCTTTTTTTGTTCACTCACAATGTAACTGGTATTTGGAGGTAGTGCGTATACAACAAATCAAAAGATTTAACAAACTCGATTGATGAAATGAGAAGGTAGTTGAAAACCAAGTTTATAACCTAGATATTGAGTGAAAAACTAAATACAAAATGACGTTTCCTTTCTAATATAATTGTGTATTATTTCTGAGTTCACTATGAAACGCTGAACGGCCTGAAGCGGAAGCAGTTCAATCGGCAGAGACCAATTTGCACTGGGTATGGTGGCAACCTTGAAATAGTAATAAAAAGGCTACAGTAACAATTATGGTAACTGAGAAGAGAAAAAGGAGGACTCCTGCACCTTGGACAAGCCGTGGGGTCAGGGACAGTCACAACCTCAGGTGTTTTTTTAAATGGGGGCTGTGGGCCTGTAAGGTGTCCCGTGGTCACCGCCCAGCAAACTTAAACATGCCTGTTAGGCGCTCAGGGCCGTCCTCATCCTTCCACGCTTCCTTGGACTACCGGACGGCTCAGTCAGGCCGCTTTGCTTAGGCCCGTCTTTACCCACCCGCAGCTGCCTAAGTAAGCACCTCCCTCTCCGGGGTCAATGGCTTCTCTGCAAGGAGTTTTTGGGCTCCTTGCTTATCATTCCGACGGAAACAGCAGCGTGAGCACAATGGTGGGGGCTTTGAGATTGGGTTTGGAATTCTCCTGTGCGTCCTCAAATGGAAGACACTCCAAAGTTTGGGAATTACACCCGCAGGTGGGGTCTTCCTCCTCCCAAGAACCAGGCCTTTCGTTCGCATAATGTAGGAAAACGGTATCTGCTCCTCGGTCGCGAGGCCCCACTTTCCCCGTTCGGTGTCCAGGGGGCCCCGCTCCGTTCACACACTCTTCACAGTTCATAGGCGAACAGATGCTGGAAGATTCGCTCCACAAGAGCGTGGAATCCAGCATTCTTTTGCGATTTAAACAAACTTTTTCAACTGTTGTTGAGTTGCTATTAGATTTCAGATCTAGTTTCCGAGCTTCCTAGCAATTTCTCTTTAGGAGGAAGAAGCCAGACTGAGAAGAGTACGCGCCTATAACCCCAATTAAAAGAGGCTCAAAAAAAAAAAAAAAAAGTTCGGGGCTGATGCTAAAAGCAGCTACGGAGCCCCGTCCTCCAGGGGAATTCTTGGGGCCTGGACTGGGAAGGCCCTCCTACGAGAGGGGGCACTGGAGAACTTCGCACACGCGGCGGCGGAGCAGGAATCCCCGGGAGGGCCTCCCAGGAGAACCCGGGTGGGGCTTTCAAGTTGCAGCTCTCAGGCGCCCGCCACTACCTCCGGCTCCCGAAGGCGCTCCCGTCCCTCCCAGGTCTCGGGCCCAGCTGGGGGTGAGGTTCCCGCCCCGTGGCCCCAACTTTCCCCTTCGCAGCGAGAGCAGTTGGCCGGCGGGGGTGCAGAGGCCGGCTCTCCACTGCACTCGTTTACACGAGGCTCCAGGCAGTATCCCCACCCCACCCCCCACCCCTCCTCCCGCTCTTCTTCCCGCCCCGAACGATTCTTTCTTCGTCTCCGCTTTTAAACCCAACCTTAATCGTTCGGAGCGCGCGGGCGGGAGAGGCAAGGAGGGCGAGCTCGGGGTTCGCCGCCGCCGCGCGCGCTCAGGAAGCAGCGTGGCTGTGCCCCCTCCCCGGCCTCCTTCCCCCTCCTTCCTGCCCCTGCTCCCCCTCCTTCCTCCCCTCCTCCCGCCCCGCCGCCCGCGCCCCGAGCATCTACTCCCTCCCCACGTCACTCGCCAGCGCGCCATGCAAATCACCGCCGCCGCCGGCTCCCATTGGCCGCGGCGCGCTCATTTAATGGCAGCCCGGGCCCGGCGTATGGCTGCTGGGCCCCGCGCGCCGCCGGCCCCGCGTGCGCCTCCGCTCCGAGCGCACGGCCCCGGGCAGGCAGTGGACAGCCAGTCCCGGGCTCGGCGGCCCGGCTCTCAGGCCCTCTCCGCGCGCGTGCGCTCCCAGCGCTGCCCCCTGCCCCCCTCCCCAACGGCCCCCCTCCGCGCCCCCCTCGGCGCCTCGCTCCCCCCGGGCACCTGGGACCGGCACATGCCCAGCGCACGCGGCGCGCCGCGCTGCTAGAAGTTGCAGCCCCGGAGTTGGAGGCCGCTGAGGACCCAGTGCTGGAGGAAGGAGGCAGCGCGCGGCGGCGGCGGCGGCCGGCGAGGAGGAGGCAGAGAGCCCCGGGCCAGGCCCCGCTCACAGCTCGCATCCGGAAAAGTGGAGCGGCAACTTGGCCAGAACTGCACCTGTTTGCACCGCTCCGCGGAGGCGACCCGGCGGCGGCGGCGGCGGCGAGCCCGGCCATCACCCCTCTCTGGCAAGTGGTTGGAGCACGAGGAGAAACTTTGCACCTGTGAGCCGGACCTGCGCTGAGTGCGTGTGTTTTTGCCTCTTGTTTTGTTGTCGTTGCTTCCACCTCCCCCCATTCTTCTCTCTGGTAGGACTTCTCCCCCTTCCCACGTCTCGCTCCGTTCCACTGAGCCCCTCTCCATCCTCCACCGCCCCCCCCACCCCCCGGTCGTCTATGCTCCTGGCCCTCCCCGCGCGGTGCCGGTGAACCCGCGGACCGCCCCGATGTACAGCATGATGATGGAAACCGACCTGCACTCGCCTGGCGGCGCCCAGGCCCCCACGAACCTGTCGGGCCCGGCCGGGGCGGGCGGCGGCGGCGGCGGGGGCGGCGGCGGCGGGGGCGGCGGCGGGGTCGCCAAGGCCAACCAGGACCGGGTCAAGCGGCCCATGAACGCCTTCATGGTGTGGTCCCGCGGGCAGCGGCGCAAGATGGCCCAGGAGAACCCCAAGATGCACAACTCGGAGATCAGCAAGCGCCTGGGCGCCGAGTGGAAGGTCATGTCCGAGGCCGAGAAGCGGCCGTTCATCGACGAGGCCAAGCGGCTGCGCGCGCTGCACATGAAGGAGCACCCGGATTACAAGTACCGGCCGCGCCGCAAGACCAAGACGCTGCTCAAGAAGGACAAGTACTCGCTGGCCGGCGGGCTGCTGGCGGCCGGCGCGGGCGGCGGCGGCGCGGCCGTGGCCATGGGCGTGGGCGTGGGTGTGGGCGCGGCGGCCGTGGGCCAGCGCCTCGAGAGCCCGGGCGGCGCGGCGGGCGGCGGCTACGCGCACGTCAACGGCTGGGCCAACGGCGCCTACCCCGGCTCGGTGGCGGCGGCGGCGGCGGCCGCGGCCATGATGCAGGAGGCGCAGCTGGCCTACGGGCAGCACCCCGGCGCGGGCGGCGCGCACCCGCACGCGCACCCGGCGCACCCGCACCCGCACCACCCGCACGCGCACCCGCACAACCCGCAGCCCATGCACCGCTACGACATGGGCGCGCTGCAGTACAGCCCCATCTCCAACTCGCAGGGCTACATGAGCGCCTCGCCCTCGGGCTACGGCGGCCTCCCCTACGGCGCCGCGGCCGCCGCCGCCGCCGCTGCGGGCGGCGCGCACCAGAACTCGGCCGTGGCGGCGGCGGCGGCGGCGGCGGCCGCGTCGTCGGGCGCCCTGGGCGCGCTGGGCTCGCTCGTCAAGTCGGAGCCGAGCGGCAGCCCGCCCGCGCCCGCACACTCGCGGGCGCCGTGCCCCGGGGACCTGCGCGAAATGATCAGCATGTACTTGCCCGCCGGCGAGAGCGGAGACCCGGCGGCGGCCGCGGCGGCCGCGGCGCAGAGCCGGCTGCACTCGCTGCCGCAGCACTACCAGGGCGCGGGCGCGGGCGTCAACGGCACGGTGCCCCTGACGCACATTTAGGGACGCGGGGACACTGCGGCCCGCGCCCACGACGCGCCACGGGGAGCGCGCGGCCCGCCCGGCGCAGAGCGGCCTTGCTTTGTACAGTTTCCAGGTTCTTGTAAAGAGGAAGACACTGGCCACGAACGCGGGTGACACACGCCCGCACCTCACCTTTCCGGGGGGGAGCTCCTGGGGACCGCCGCGCGCTGACACAGCCTGCGGTTTGGACTGACTTCGGTGTTTTCTTGAGACCTTTTGTACAGTATTTATCACTCACGGAGGAGGCAGAAAGCGTTTTCTTTGCTCAAGGGGACAAAGACGAAACCAAGTGAGAGGCGACTCCAACTTTTCCAGCCCGGCCAGCGCGCCCACTCTCATCCTGCATCGCTTCCTGCCGGCCTTTGCGGGCCCTAGACCCGGTGCCGGGGAGCTGTCCTCATTTGTTATCGGTGTAGTAAGGCAGATCCAAACACTTACGAGTTTTTTGTAGCTGTTACCGCTTTTTGGGGTTGGTTTGTTAATTTATACAAGGAGATCTCCCCACTCCTCTCAGATGGCAGCGTTATAGCCTGGGTTTTGTAAAACTTTCTGTATCTGAGCATTTCCATTTTTTTGTTTTGTATTATTTCTTGTAAATGCATTGTGAAATTTTTATTTTAGGCGTTGCGGTGTGGGGAGGGGGATTCAGATCATGTACATAATTTCCTAAAAAGCCTTTCTTCTAAAAACGAAAAAAGACCTCTCCTTAAAAAAAAAAATTGCATCGAGTTTTGAGTCAATAAATCTGAGAGAAAAAAGTCCAGTTTTCCCCCATAATTTAGGACGTGCTCATTTTATATGCATGTTTTGTGAGCTCAAAATACAATTAATAAATCTGACGAAGGAGAAAGAAATTATCAGCATAAACTAAAAGTGAGGGATCCTCGGGGGAGGGTGCAATCTTCAGGGCGCTTCTGCCAGTAGAAGGGAAGAAAGTTGAAATTGATAGATTATTTTGTAGCATTTACGGCGTTAATACGGATGAAGTCATCATTACCAGGATAAAAAAAAAAAAAACCAAAAAACAAAAAACTCTCATTTATAGTCTGGCGTGTGTTGTTTCTGACTGCCGGCCGATGCAGGCGGGCTCTGCCTCCTCTACCTGGCCTGGGATCTGCCCCAGTTTGGTCTACGGGAGGAAAACCTCCATGGCGGAACCAGGTTAGGGATAGATGACAGAGACCACCGTGGGGTCAGGGATGCCCCCAATTCCCCTGCAATTAACAAGACTGCAAATGGAATTTATCTGAATTTATCTGAATTTGGCTCACTCTTCAAACCAAAATGTACGGCAGTGGGGCCCACTCCGTTCTCCCTCAGCCCTTCCCTCTGGCTTATTTCTCCTTGGGAAAGGGCAAAATGATTTTGAATTCTCTCTCTCTCCCTGCCACCCCCCCCCCCCCCCCCCCCCCCCCCCCCCCCCACACACACACACATTCACTCGACCACCTCCCATCCCCAGTGAGAACTGGGATACACAAATGTGGTCTTTATTGTTCCTGATGAGATCAGAGGGTGTTTGATGCTTTAAATTTTTTAATTCTATTTTTTCTAGATGTTTATGGACACATTGCAGTTTTTTTCTGGAATTTAAAGTTTTCTGTAAAACTTTGTCTTCAAGTAATCTGACCGCATTAAATATCGCATTTAAAACTTATACTGTAGCGAATATGTTTTGAAATGAGTCCCAATATAAAGATGAAATTATATTTTGGGGGGAAAAAAGCCTTTAGGCCACATCAAAACGTGTTGATTTCATCAGCCTTAGGCCTCCCCTTCATTTTCTTTTCTTGTCCTGAAACGAGCATAGACTATCTAGCCAAAAATGGGCCTGTGCTAGCAGGTTAATGAGAACCACATTCAGCCTGCACTGGAGAATAGCTTTAAGTAAAATGGTAACCTGGCAATTGACATGTGTAATTTTTTGGAGTCATTTTGATAATTTGGCTTAAACATGCATTTTTAAAAAGTGACTGCAAAAATCTCAAGCATGACGTCCACTGCTTCTTTCTAACGAGATAATAAAGTCCCCTCTTCTTTCTTTCTTTTTTTTAGCCTTAAAAAATCTGATCCTTTGTGAAGCTGTGGCTTCTGAAAGTGTGTGTGTGTGTGTGTGTGTGTGCGCGCGCGCACGTGTGTATGTTGCTGAGTGGATCAGCATCATGAGATAGTCAGGGAATAAATGAATGAAAGCCACACACGTCTCCTCTGGGAGAAGCTCTGGGAAATTCTGCAATGCTCTGTTGATTCACCACACCCAGCTTAAGGAGCAGGCCCTGTTGACTCTGAAATGTGCGATTAAGTAGACTCTGGGTTCTTTGGCTAACTCCTAATCTCAGCATCCCCTCCACATTTACTGAAGTGGCAGACAGATGTGTCATGCTCCCAGATGCCTACACCTAGGTTTGTGTCTGGGCTCAGCTGCTGGCATCCAAGTTTTAGCTCGTCACACTGTTAGTAACACCGCTCACCCTGGAAGTGTTTCAGACCCAAAAGTTCAGCAGGATATGCAGGAGTTCCAGGCTGAGCTGTCCCTTGGTTACTAGGAAGGTGGGCTTATAGTTTGGCTTTTTTCTGCATGTGTTTCATACATAGCTGAGATTCAATGCCAGGGGCTGGGAGCCACTTTGTTACAAACCCAGGAAGACCTTAAAATGCGAATTCCTGATATGCAGGGTATTTGTGTTTGTTTTGTTGATTGTAACATGGTGAAAAGCAAATATCAATTCGTTAATGACTCTATTTAGAAATAACCTGGCTGGGGTGGGGTCGCGTGGGGAGCAGACGGTGGCTAGGATTCATCTCAGGACTGAGACCCTGTCGCCTCAGCCACGTTTCTCCAACTTACACTGGTGGAGACAATATTCCACCAGGCCCTGCAGACGTCTAACTCAAGCGGGAATCCGTTTCTTGTGCTGCTCGCGTATCCACTAAATGATACAGTATATGATTTTGATATGATGGCTTAACTCGCTTCCCAAATCACAGGGTGGTATATTCTATCGCTTATTCGAATTTTGTTTAAAGACCGTGTGGAGAAGGCGGACAGGACTCGTCTGGGAGCCTCGCACAAAGTTTGCATTACCTCGTGCCGCGGCGACTGCGAAAATCGCTCATAAAGCGGCCACTGGTCGCGACTCTGCGGCCCAAGCTGCGAGCAGGACCGGCGGCTGGAGGGGGTTTCCTCTCGTGCCTCACCACCACCCCTACCCCGCCTTTTTTTTTTTTTTTTTAACTAATGGGCCCTTTTTGTTGTTGTTGTTGTTCAGATTTTGACACCAGCCCCCAACGCCCGGCCACAGAAACCCACCAGTAGCTAGATGAAATGAATTAATTTTAAAACCAGTCGCGGGTACGGCGCACGCCTGATCTGCAGATGTGCGTCGGGTAGCGTGACTGATAGGTCTATTAAAATCATGCATGTGGGAGAAGAATAACACGCATATTCACGCATTTCATTTTCCCGACAAAGACTGGGCCACGCAGAGATCTGTCTCCGGAAAATTCCGGTTAATTCGAGAAACCATCCCGGGCCCGGGAGGGCGCGCTCCGGGGCGGCCAGGTTCTGGCACCCACCGCCCGCGGCGCCCGCTCTGCTCGCCCGCCCCCTCCCTCATCCCCCTCCCCCCTCCCCGCTTCCGCAGCCTGGCCCGCGGGGCAGAGCCTCCAGAAACGTCGGCGGCAGAATGTAATAATAGGTTTGATTCCTTGGAAACTTCAAGTGAAAAGCAGACTTGGCCTCGGTGCAGCCCCGTTTCCAGCACGACTATTCGGCGGGATTGAAAGGCCGGGCCAGAAGGGGAGGGGAGCGGGGCGCAGGCCCCCGGGGCGAGCAGCCGAGGGAGGTGGGTCCCGTCCCCGCCCCCAGGCCTGCAGTGTCGAGCAGTGCGGGGGCCAGGAGAGGGAAGCAGAGACCCCTCGCCTTCACCCCCGCCTCGGCCCCGGCGCGGCTCCCCCCCTCTAGCCTCCCTGCCCCTCAGCCGAGGGCGAGGCCCGGCGGGGGGCACAGAACCCTCATCCCCGCCCCTCCTCCGCCCCCAGCGCGGCCCTTCCTCTCCAGCTGCGCGCCGCCGGGACCCTGCTCCGCCCGCCCCCGGGGCCCAGCAGCGTGGGCGCCAGGCGCCCAGCGCGCACCGTGCGCGGCCAGGGTCCCCTCTAGCCGGGGCGGCCGGCCCTCCGGCTTCGCCTGCCGCCCTTCCCCAGCCCTGCTCTCCGAAGCCGGGGCCGTGGCGGCTTCCCGGCCTTTGCGCCGGGTCACGTCCTCCCTTCTCCATCCTCTGCACCCCTTCCCGTCCCGTTAGCCACTCGTTTCTCCGGCGTTTCCTCCTCGCCTCCCTCTTCCTTTACCTCCTTCCCCTCCCGCCTCCCGCACAGTCCCTTCCTTTCTCTGTGCGCCCGGCCTCCCTTTGTCCTCCGCGCGTCCGTCTCCGCCCCGCGCCCCGGCCCTCGTCGCCCTGGCTGCAGCCCTGGACGCAACGAGTCAGGTCGGGGTCCGCGGGTACCCGGACACGGCCCGTCCCCACTCCCTCCCAGATCGCCCGGCCGCGTCCCCACCGGCTCGCGCGGGAGGGGTGGGGCCCCGGGTACCGACTCGGCGACCGCTCCGACCCGCCCGGTGCAGCCTGGGCTCCGAGGCCGGGGATGTCAGCCGCGGGGGATTAAGGTGACTGATGCGAGGGAAGAGGCAGAGTATTTTTGTGTTTAAAGAGAGCGGGATTAGTAGAGAGAAAGTCCTGACCCGGGGTCAGCTGCAGTCAAACCCTTTTACAGTCAGCTAGCGGAACAAGCCGGTCTTCAGGCCGGGTGGCAACACGTGGGAGGAAGGAGGCGACCGAGGGGAAGCACCCCGGGCTGTCCGGTGGGGGGCGGGAGGGGCGAGATGGGAGACCCGCACCCCTGGACTGCGGAGTAGAGAGCGGAGGAGGAGCAGGGGGGAGGTGAGGGACTCGCACCCTGGGACTGAGGCGTGGAGAGCAGGGGGGAGCAGGGCGGAGGCGGGGGCCCGCATCCCTCCCCCCACCCCCCGCCCCGCTGCCGGGTAGAGGGAGGGGCAGAGGGCCGAGAAGAGGCCCGAGCCTGCACTGGAGGGGGCCAGCGCGGAGGGGGGGGGGCGGGAATAACCGCCTGCGGGTTTGAAGCTTTGCAAGGCGGGTTGAGTTGTCCATCAGAATTCCTTCTCCAGAACGCCTGCGTCTCCCATTTCCTAGGCCGTCTTCCGGCTGCTCCTCGGGATGGGAGCCGGGGGAGAACGTTCGGTGGGTTCCCTGCCCCAGAGGCCCGGTCTTATGAGCGCAGTTCCATTTCCGTAAGAAACCCAAACCGAAAGAGCAGGTCCTGGGATGTGGTGCTGCGGCGGGTCTTACCCAGGCTCTCCCCCGAAGTCATTGCCTCCGTAAGGCCCCAGCCAACCCTGAGCGACGGGTAGCGGTCCCGGGAGATGCGGGCGAAATGTGCTCCAGCCCCCCAGCCCGCCCATCAGGGTGGAAGAGTGAGGCAGCCCTCTGGATGATGAAACAGGCCGACTTTAACCGGGACTGAAACCCGGGCGGTGGGGGTGGGGGTAGGGGTGGGGGGCGCTGATCTGAAAAGTAGTAAAACCTGGAGTTTGGGGGAAAGGATGAGAGGGGTCGGGAAGAAGAAAAGAAAGTAGAAGAATCTTTGTCTTTCCTAGTAGTCGCGTCCAGAGTTTCTGCCTAAATCACAGCAAGAATTTTAACAAATACGAGAAACAGAGAAAATACCCCAAACAAATAATTTATCCAAGACAGAAAAAGGTCATCTATTTGGTAATGAAAAACAAACAAAAATCCGGGATTGCCATCTTTTACTCTAAGTTGGCTTTTCATCTTTAGATATGAAAACATCAACACCAATTGAATGTTTTAAGAACATCCCCAAAGCGGGAAGGACCCCAGCATTCAGCCTTCCCTGGGTCCGGCTGGTGCACTGAGGCTGCGGGGTGGGCTCAAAAGCACGTGACCCATGGCTACTCAGTGAGGTGGTAGATGTGGGGGGTGGGGTGGGGGGGACAGGGCGATCTGGACACTGAGGAATTCCGAATATGCCGGGGCAGGCAGCTCCCAAGGACTGAATTTCGGGCAGCCACTTGGAACAGCCATGTGGGTACATTAAAGACGCTTTTTTTTGAAGAACAGCAGGTCATCACATGCGAAGTCTCGAAATAGTCAGCCAGTCAAATCAGTGGAAAAAATCAGCTTTTGTTGGATTTTGCAGTTTCAGGAATTAGGCATTCAGTGCAGAGCTGCAGTTTTGCGAGATTGCAATGTCAGGCATGTTCCCAATGGGGAAATATTGTGAGTGTGGAAGAATGCAAGACTGGGTTTGACAATGGGGAAACTGACAAGAGTTATCACCCAGACATTGTTTTCTCTCTGAGCACCCCGGAAATGCTAACTAGAGATGATATCTAGAGGCAGCAACAGCACTCTCTGCTCGTCCTACGCACTTGAAAGATACCGAAACAAGAGTCTTAGACATCTAGAGGACTGACCCAGGATTTCCTACGATGGATGCCGGAATCTAGGCCACAGAACCCTGCAGGTGTGTGAAACTTGCAACCACCATTCAGTCACCTCAAGTTCGGCACGAAGAAATTCAGGGGCCAGCTTCCCTATTTCTAAGCCACAGAATACGAGGGAACCCAGGTGAGCATGTTTTAACCTGGGAAAAGATTCAGAACCCTCTTGCTTTTACGTAATCCAAACTATAAAGAGAAATTTCAGGACACAGAAAAGCCCAAACTCTACCAGTGAATTTACCGGGAAGATCCACATAGATGGATAAGCAGGACCTTCATTCTTTGCATGAAAAATTGGACTGAAGAGCGACGTTTATTCTTATAAAAATTGGCTATTTGCATTTTCACCCTACAGAGAAATGGCACTCATGTGCCCAAAGAAAAGGAAGCATGGAGGAGAAAAGTTAGTCACTCTGGCATTTATTGTGTTCTGGGTCTCTGGTGAACACGGGGGAGAGCACAGGATTTGGAGTAAAGCACAACCAGCCTTGAGTGATGGCTTTCAGAGCCTATCCAGCTCTCGGTCCTTAGTCAAAGGTCCTTCCTCTGAGTCCCACTTCCCATATGCAAAAAGAAATGAGAAAACCAACTTCATAAGAATGTGGTCAGGATTAATGATCTAAGGTGCACACTGTCTCTAGAAAAGACCCTCAATAAATGGTCACTTGACATTGAGCCTGTGTCATCTTAGGCAGGGGTGCGGTGGGAGAACTGTGGCACCGATGCGCGGGAGGCCGGGGTGGGAACAGCATTACTTATCTGCACCAATACGTCCCGATATCCGTATTCATAACCATCTCTCTTTAGAGCTACATGACAGCCGGCATATCCATCCATCCATCTGTTCAGCTACGATCGATCGTGGCGCATCACAAGTCCAGGTTATTATAAGAGCACTTGTAGATGTATGGCCAAATGCTGGGGCTCACTGCCCAGCAGGCGAGACTCACTGTCGCACTTGTGACTATGCTACCAAGGGCTACCGTTCGGGGACAGAGACATCTGCTAGATGCTCCCCGATCACTCATGGCCTATTTGGAGGAATCAGGGAGGGCTTCTCGGAGGAAGTGGAAGCTGGACATCCTGGTGGGGCGTCACCATCCCCTGGGGCCAGTCTGTCCACGAGAGGCCCTGCTGCCCGTCTATGCACCAGTGAAGACTGCAGTGTAAATTCAGTCTGTATGTAAGATAACTGCTTTGTCTTTCAACCATTGGCTGCTGGAGGTTGGCTCTGAGCTGTGAGAGACGGAGCCTGGAGCCTCGGGGGTTCACCGGGACAGTGGTCTCCTGTCCTCGGGGTACAAAGGACACTGGAAGAGCTTGCCTCACATCAAGGGCCGCAGACCCAGTGCCCCTGACAGGTGGAGGCTGCACTGCGGCGGGCACCCGGGGGACATGCGAGGTGGCACGGGATCCTGGGAAGACTGTCGGGAGACAGCCCCCAAAATATGTGTGGTACATACCTGCTGACGCTCTGTCTCCATCACTTAACTTTGAGTAGCAATTAATTATTTATAAAGTGCTCTCACTTAATTGTTCCATTTAGATGACTTTTGAAAAAATTAAATTAGTGGAAGAAGAAAAAATTAAGCTGGATTATTAGAATCTCGTAAGGAGAAAGGCCTGATTGATTCTTGGCTTTTATTTTCCATTTCCTGCTGAAGTGCTCTGGCGGCTTATAGACACACGTGGCGGCGCCCGGGCCGCCGTCCAGCTGAGGCGTCGGGAGCCCGCGCCCCGTGGGCACCTTCTGCTTCACGGACTGGACAATAAAAGGAGTAAACAGAGTCACGTGTTGCTTACCAAGTTCTAAGTTGACCAAGTAGATGGGTGTCCAGGTGCCCTGGGTCTGGGTGGTCCCTGGTGAAGGCCACGTGGGGTCAGACTCTCCGTGTCGGGGAGTTGAGAGGCGTTTTAGTAGCACATGAAATGTAAGGAGGGGCGATAATAGTGCGCACGAGACGAGCGAGTCGGTTCAGCGGGAGGGATTGTAATTATTAAAAAGTGCAGGATCGTTAGCTTCTCCACAGGGCCATCTGTAAAATGGGACTAGTTTGTTGCTAAAAAAAATACACACACACACACACACACACACACACACACACACACACAACCAGAAAACCTCCCTACATTAAGTACTTGATATGTCTTTGAGAGGAAGAGGTCCTGCAAACACTGTCCGCCGCACAGGGCTCGGCCTCCGGGAGGCCATGCTTCCCCCCAGCACGGAGAAGCCAGCATTCCCTAGAGTTCTAGACCCACATCCAGGGGAGGCTGTTGTCGTAGAGGAAATCACAACCTATTTGAACTGCATGTGAAAAATAAGTGTTAAATATGCTGGAACAAGAGAAATGCTCTATAAAAAGAATCAAAACTATTTAGTAATAGGAGAATTCCAGCATGGCTTTTAGGTAATCTCAGGACACAGGGCACCATTCAGGAGATCTGGTAATCTATGCATTTTAACTATAGCTTTTTGGAGAAAATGGCATTGCCTTTGTTGACTAAATCATTCATAATTTTAATGGATGAGAATGTCAGGCCAGATAATCAGACCCCTGTGAGTAGCGGGGAGGGCTGAGTTTCCTAAACTGACTCATTTTGAATGATACCCGGTGGGAGGGACAGCCAGCGGCTGCCCCTGCTCCCGCCCCCCGGGTCCCGGGTCCTGCCCCCGCGCCCAGAACAGGACGCACTCTGTCCCCACGTGGCTTGCACAGACAAGGGAGGACCCCGTTCTCAGAAAGAGAGCCGGCACGCTCAGGAACAGGATTGCTGTATTCGAATCCATGAAACGAAACAGAGAGGCGAGGAAGAGCCCGTGGAGTAAAGCCCTGGGCTGACTCTGGAGGCAGGCTCACTCCTGCCCGAGCCCATCAGACTGGGGCGCACTTACCACCCAAACGGGCGCAAGCCCGAGGCCCCGCTTTAGCAAGTCCTTCCTTGGCCTCTGGGTTTATGACCAGCATTTGGCCACCTGTCACCTTCTCCCGGATGCCCGGGTGGGGATTCGGTGATGGCAATCCGAGTGACATACGAATGTAAAACACTTTCTTGCTCATTTAGTTTTTCGAACTGAGAGGACTCCTAAAGCATTCTCAATTCTAAACTATGGCATTTGGATGACCAACTAAATGATACACTTACTGAGGGAAATTATATAAGCCTTGAAATAATTAAACCATATTTTATTCTCAAAAACAAATATATCACCTGCAGTAACTATTCTCAGAAAACTAAGACTACAATTTAAAGTCACAGCTCAAATTTAATCCTATGGTTGCATTAAAAATAAAGCATTTAAAGTCAATCTATAATATACAAGTTCAATATAAATTTGAACAAATTAAATTTTAACCGAATTCAAAACAGTTATGATTATCTTAAATTAGGTCTGAAAAAAACAGGACATTGATGACAACATTTTGAGGTGAACTTACTGACCCAAATGGGGCCAGCCCGCCGCGGCTGCTCTGGGCTCCTTGTGGGAACTGAGGGCTCTCGCAGCTCCGTGAATCCATGCCTGGGGGCCCGTGTGCCCCTGGCAGAGACCTCAGGCAAAGGACTGTACCCAAACCTCACCAAGCTTCCTGGGAAACAGAGACCGTGTCCGGCTTGATTTTTTCCCCCAAACATCGCAGAGTTCCCAAGCACCTTGTAGAGGAACAGGCACGGCAGCAGGGCAGATGTGGGGCTGCGGGCTGCAGGACGACCCAGACATAGCCCAGCGGGCCCCCTGCGCTCCCGGGTGAGGGTCCCAAGAAGAGCAGGCCCCTCAGGGGCTCAGCATGGTGCCCAGCACATCCTAGGACAGGGGGAGCAGGAGTGCTTTCAAGGCCCTTGCTTTTGTGGCTCTTCAGGAGACACGGAAAGCCACATCGTGTCTGGGGGAGAGGACATGCCCTCCCGTGGCATGGCGCTGAGACAGCCCAGGTCCCCTGTGTCACATAAAGCTGGGCGGAGCGGTCGCTGAGGCTGGGGAGCTCCTTTTCAACTCTGAATTCCCCAAGACCCGTGACCTGATCTGGCAGTAGTGGGGAGCAGGAACGTCTGGGAGCGGGGGCGAGGAGTTGTGGTTGCCGCACTGCGTTGTGCTGGGTCGTGTTGTGTGGCATTGTAGCATGTTGTAGCACGCTGTGCCGTCTCATATTCTGTTAAGGTCAAGTGTCCTCCCAGGACCATTAGGGTAAAGTCACATCTGGTGTGCAGGGACGGCTCCGGCACCTGCTGGAGAGGAGGCGGGCAGGGAGGCAAGGCAGCCCCCTCCCAGGCTGGAAGCCAGACGTCTCCAGTGCGGGCTCACCTCTCCCGGCTCCAGCCACAGACCTAGCAAGGAATCGAGGAGCAGTTCTGGGGGAAGGGTCTTCGGGCGGTGACCTAGACGGGGAAGCAGGTGGCCACTGCAGGTCAGTTCCAGCCAGCGACACCTCCACATGCTGACTTCCTGCTCTTCCTTGTAACCCTCCATGTGCCGGCCTGAATCCCGCCAGCTCACTTTTCCCTGTGTTAGACAGCTGCGGAATGCAACGGTGTTTCTCGGAGTCGGAGCGGTAGGTGTCGGGGAAGCACGAGGCACCTGCCCTGGGTGACAGGCTGCGGCCACGTGACCTATCCCCACCTGGTCCCTACTCCTGGGCTTCCCCAAACTGTGAGCTGAGGACCCCTGGGGGCCCCACGGGACTCTGGCACACAGCTCAGGATGTTTAAGTTTGCGGCTGTTTGATCAGATGCGCTGCGGCTCCTGGCCGAGGGCGCCCACCACCTGAACGCTCGCTTACAGCTAGATCCCTCTGCTGACAGCACATCTTTGTGGAACGGGGTTTTCAGCAGTTGAAGTGTCAAAAGTAATTCCCTGGGGAAATCGGAGCCAATCCAGAAACGAAGGGTTAGGGTCCAACCTGCTTCCCAGCCTAGAGAGGCTTGCACTCAGAGCACGCATCAGGAATTCTGACAGATCGGAGAATGCAGTGAAAATATCTATATTTTATTCAGCTTATGTAATTAAAAAAATTGTCACTAAGTTATTAGGGCATAAATATTTATTAAGTTCTTTAGACCTCACTACTTAACAAACAGCACTGTTAGATACGTCTTTAGCCTGGGGCCCTATCGGTAATTACCGGATTACTAAGAGGGCAGTAAAAGTGCATACAGTTCAAACTGATACGAATTTGTAGCTTTTATGGATTGATATAAAATTATCTATTTTCTTTTTTTATTATATCAGTACAATAGCATCATTTACTTGAAGCTGCCACTTTAAAGATATCTTTTTCTGCCAGTGCTTACTACAGAGGACATATTTGCATTGGATTTAAGTTTTGGCTTAAATGTTCTAAAGATTTTTTTTAATAATTGCCCTTAGTAAGTGATAATATAGCTTGTTGTCCAAATTTTACATTTTTAAAAACCGAGAATACATTTCTGGGAGTCCTCTCAGTTCGAAAGACTAAATGAGCAAGAAAGTGTTTTACATTCGTATGTCACTCGGATTGCCATCACCGAATCCCCACCCGGGCATCCGGGAGAAGGTGACAGGTGGCCAAACGCTGGTCATAAACCCAGAGGCCAAGGAAGGACTTGCTAAAGCGGGGCCTCGGGCTTGCGCCCGTTTGGGTGGTAAGTGCGCCCCAGTCTGATGGGCTCGGGCAGGAGTGAGCCTGCCTCCAGAGTCAGCCCAGGGCTTTACTCCACGGGCTCTTCCTCGCCTCTCTGTTTCGTTTCATGGATTCGAATACAGCAATCCTGTTCCTGAGCGTGCGGCTCTCTTTCTGAGAACGGGGTCCTCCCTTGTCTGTGCAAGCCACGTGGGGACAGAGTGCGTCCTGTTCTGGGCGCGGGGGCAGGACCCGGACCCGGGGGGCGGGAGCAGGGGCAGCCGCTGGCTGTCCCTCCCACAGGGTGGTGACAGAGGTGAGCAGTCCATTCGCTGTGTGAAGGTGGCTCGCAACGCGGAGAGGGTCGGGAGGCCTTCTCACCGGGGCTCTGAAACCGAGACACCCATCCTCTCACTTTCTTGAATGACTGTTATCCTATAGGCTCATCAAATACATACACGTAGGAGAAAATGCTTCCTTTGAAAGAGGCAGCTCTCTGCTCCATATATTAAACTGCTTTCTTCAAAACCTTATTGTTTTAAAAACTAATTTTACTTCCTATTTTTGTGTTCTGTGGCGTGCAGTTGAGGCCGACCGAGGAGACCGGGGGCGGCCGTGCGGGGGGGAAGGCGGCAGCAGGCCGCTGGCTCTGGCATCAGCACTTTGCAGGACCGGAGTCTGAGCGCGAATGAAAGGCTTTTGCTTGGCGGCCGGCTCTCACCCACTTCGGGGAGCAGAAGAGCCGGCTTGGGTGCTCGCTGTAGAAATACTGCAAATAAGCTCTCGCCCAGCAGCCGGGTGTCAGTCGCAGACACAGAACCGGGTGTGGGGTCGTGGAGACTGAGCTGCCCTGGCTGCACCTGTTCACCCCAGGGACTGAACACGGGAAAAAGGAGAACACAGCCTGCAGGGGTGTGAGGACAGTGACCAGCAACGAGGGGCTCCCCGGGGCCCGAGCGGGCGCAGGGTGGAGGGAGCCGGCTGGCCCACCCGGGAGGCCACCCTGCCTCGGGGATGGAGCCCGGGCACCGCTGCTTGGAGGCGGAGATGGGCCCCAGGGCCGGGAGCCAGAGCCAGCCCCGCTCCCTGCCCGAGCTGCTGCGCAACTCCTGACCTGCACGGGTGGTCTCCCGGGGCCGCCAGAGCACAGGGCCACCGCCGGAGGGGCTGAGGACCCCAGAGGCTCACCAGCTCCCAGCTGGAGGCCGGAAGCCTGAGGTGAAGATGGGGGCAGGCTGGTCCCCTCGGAGGTCATGAGGGGAAGCTCTCTCTGTCCCCACGTTCCTCTTCTGTGTGGGCAGCCGTCACACTGGATCAGGGCCTGCCCTAAAGCCCTCGTCTTAACTCGATCATCTGCAAAGACCCTGTTTCCCAAGAGGGTCTCAGAAGGGGCTCGGGACTGCCACATCATCTTGGGGAATACCATTCAGGCCGTAATGTTCACTCCTTTGATTAAGACACTAATAGATTTCCTTGCCTAAGAAGTGCTTCGCTCGGAGGGCTCTGGTGCCGCTAGAAAATTGTAATTTAGGCCTTGGCAGGCTTTGGAAAATCTGTGTGCCATCATTCCCTAAATCTATTTGTAAATGAGGTCCTTTTCGTATTGACCGGTCAGGACCCTCAAACTGGCCTGGGTTGACCTTGAACTAACCGTCTCAGAAGTGCAGGCCAACATGGGGCTTACCGCAGCCACATTAAGGAAGCGCGTAGTGGGCACTGGAACTCAGGGATTTCACCCCAATCACAGGAGAAAGAGAACTGAACAAGTCCTGGGTTCCAGACTTGCCCAATTTTTCTTAGTTATTTCTAAATGAGTTCGTCTTGCTGTTAAGTGCATCTTCGTGAGCCCCCTTTATCTCTTTGGGAAGAAAATAAGATTAATCCCTATTACAATCCACACATGGGATCTCCTTTCATCCTCACTGCACCTCCAAATTGTGATTTTCACCCTTTTTATAAATGAAGAAACTGAGAGGTTAAGTAATATCAAAGGGCAGATCATTAATGAACAGGAAACTCTGATTAAAATGCAGAGCGGACAGGTTCTAATTGTTACAATTAGTGTATTGCATAGGAACATGTTTATTTTTTTTAAAGATTTTATTTATTTATTTGACAGAGAGAAACACAGCCAGAGAGGGAACACAAGCAAGGGGAGTGAGAGAGGGAGAAGCAGGCTTCCCGCTGAGCAGGGAGCCCGATGTGGGGCTCGATCCCAGGTCTCCGGGATCATGACCTGAGCCGAAGGCAGTCGCTTAACGACTGAGCCCCCCAGGCGCCCCAGCATAGGAACATGTTTAATAGACGGTATTTTTAGAACAGCTTTAGGTTCACAGCAATACTGAGTGGAAAGTACAGAGTTCCTGCGTACCCCTGCCCCTCCACACACACCTTCCTCCATTAGCAACATCCCCCAGCGGGGTGGGACACTTGTCACTGTCATCCAGTGATCCTCACCCAGCGTCCCTAGTGCACATTAGGGTCCAGCGTTGGTGTTGCACATGGAGCATCCTGTGTCCACCATTATAGTGTCACCTGGGGTCCCCCCCCCCGGGAGTCTCCTGGCCCCACCTGGCCGTCGGCCATCCAGAGGATTATTCTCAATGTATTTATTTTAGATATTATCTACAAACTATAAAGCTTTCATGTTCTTTTTCATTGTTCCCCACTCCCCTCTTCCCCAAAGTAGATACACCATTGTTTTCTGTTACATTGATATTCAGGGTACATCTTAGTCCAAAAATGGAAGTTCATGGCTGAGCCCAGTGGTGAACAATGATTATATTTTCTTTCTTGTGAAACTTTGCTTTTCCCACAGTTGGTAACAGTCTTGGTTGGTGAACATTGTTCATTTACTTAGTTTTCTCTTTTCGTATCAGGAAGTCCTCCCACGCTCGATTTCAGTATTGTAAACATTTTTGATACTATCGTCTGCAAAATCAAATGCATCACAAATGTACGCGTTCCCTTTCTCCCTGGAGCCGCTCCTGCCAGGGCCCGCTGCCCACCTGCTCCAAGCTGGGTGCGCTCTCTCAGGTGTTGCGACGAAGCTGTCTTCACGCTCCCTTTCTTCCATGTGGCTCTCCCCTTCCCTGGATCCCTCGTTCTCCCTTCTGCTTGATTTACTCCCTGGCTCTGGTTAGTTATATCTTCTAGGGGGCAGTGCAACACTAGAGGGTAGTTAAGCTGGGTATAGGATTCTAGGTGAAAATAATTTTCCCTTGAAATTTTGTCCTCTTACTTACTATGTTGCTTTTCAGTAGTCCATACTGCTGTTTCTTACAGTTTACTGGGGGATACTTGATATGCAATCAACTATATATTGGTAAAGTGTATAATTTGGCTACTTTTAATAAATGTATGTACTCATAAAACCAAAATCAAGATAATGAACATATGCATCACCCCCAAAGTTTCCTTAGCCCCTTTGCAAACCTGTATCTATCTTTGCCTGCCAGTAAATATGAAAGTGCTTTTTATTACTATAGATCTGTTTCATTTTCTAGAATTTCATGTAAATGGAATTATATAGAAGATAATCACTGTCTAGCCTCTTTCACTTACACAATTATTTTGAGATTCATCCTGGTTACATTAGCAACAGGCCTTGCCTCTGATTGCTGGATAGCACCCCACTGCCGGATGCCCGATAACTTGCTTGCACACCTCTTGATGGACATTTGTATCGGGCTTTGGCTGTCATGAGTCTGGTATAAGTTTTTGTGTGGACACAGGCTTTCAGTCTGCGTGCGTAAATGCCTAGGCGTGGCATGGTTGTGTCATAGGGATGTGTTTAGAAGTTTGAGAAATCACAGAACTATCCCAGCAGTGTGGGAGACTTTCCATCAGTGCGCATCCACACCCGACACTTGCCTTTCAACTTTTGTTATCCAACCGTGTGTCTGCTAGTTTCCCATGGTAGCCTTACTTCTCATTTCCTAATGATGAAACATGGTGATCATCCTTTCATGTGCTTATTAGCTATATATATATAGGTATATAGCTATATAATCTACATTACCTATGTATAAAATTATGTATATATGTTTCTAGACAAATATCTGTTCAAACATGGTGTTCATTTTCATAATTTTTGTATTGAGTTTTGGCAGTCCTTAGTAATATTGGACATAAGTCACGTAACTGTTTTTGCAGATTTTCTCTCAGTCTACAGCTGGCCTTTTCATTTCTTAACAATGTCTTTTGAAAAATAAAAGCCTTAAGTTTTGATAAAGTCTGATTTATTGGTTTCTTTCTTTTTTTTTTAACTGTTGATGCCTTTGTGTTATATTTAAGGGATCTTTGCCAAAGTCAAGGTCCTTAAGCCTGTCTTCTGTGATTCCTTCTGGAATTGGAATGCCTGGTAGCTACTACTTACATATGGCTATTTATATTTCAATTAAATCAAATAAAATTACATTTAAAAAAAATCCGTTCCTCAGTTACACTATCACATTTCAAGGGCTCAATAGTCACAATAATAGCTATTATTTTGTGCGGTACAGAGTATTTTTCTCATTGCGGAAAGTTCTGGAGAACCATGCTCTAACATTCTGTAGGTTTAATTCTCACATTCAGGACTATGATGCATTTTGAGTTAACTTTTATATGTGGCATGAGGGAAAGGTTGATTTTTTTGCATATGGTTACTCAATTGTAATATCGTGTTTGAAAATATTCTTTTTTTTCCCTGTTAAATCGCTCTGACACCTTTGTCGAAAGTCATTCAACCGTGTATGTGTGGGTCTCCTTTGGACTCGATACCGGTATGTTGATCTATTGCTATCTTCATACCACTATTGCACAGTCTTACTACATTCTTACAAGTCTTGGAAACAGACAGTGTAGTCTCCTTCTACTTTTTTCAAAACTAGTTTTGGCTCTTTTATGCCTTTTTTTAAAATATAAAATTTAGATTAAGTGTGTCTATTTCTACAAAAAATTTTCTGCAATTTTAAGTAGGATTTCATGGAATCTGTAGATGCATCTCAGGAGAATTCATATCTTAATAATGTAAGAGTCTTCGATTCATTGATATGTTATATTTCTCCATTTTTTTACATCTTCTTTAGTATCTCTTAACAACGTTTTGTAGTTTTCAGTGTACAGCTCTTGTACCCCAAACTATTTCATATTTGATTATCAAGTCAATATATGATTTCATACATTGATTGTAAGTAGTACTGTTTTTTAAATTTCAGTTTCTGATTGCTCCTTACTAATACAGAGAGATGCAGTTGATTTTTGAATTTTGGTCTTGTATTTTGTAACTTTGACAAGTTTCTTTTAAGTTCTTCTAGCTGGTTTGTTCCAGCTTCTATAAAATTTTTGACAAAGGCAATTCTATCATCAGCAAATCAAGACATTTTTGTTTCCAACTTTCTAACCTGCATGTCTTTTTCTTACCATATTGCACTGGCTAGAAACTCCAGTATAATGTCAAAGAGAAGCATTCCTATCCTACTCTTGACCTGAGGGAGAAAACTTTCATCTTTTCACCATTAAGTATCGTGTTAGTTGTCAATAATCCATTGTGTTGCATTCCTGTTCCTTTATATTAGACTTGTTTTTATTTTGTTTGCTTGTTTTTTAGTTTTTATATGTAAGTTATTCTGGGTATTTTTAATCCCCTCTCTTTATCCCTGACTTTTAGAAATTGCGTGATGATGTGCATTATGTGAGTCTTTTTTTTCATTAATTATACTGCATATTTGGTGTGCTCTTTCAACCTTGAAAGCCACAGTGTTCAGCTCTGTGAAATTTCATCAATCATTTCTCTGAAGTCTCCTTCCTCTAATGTTCTCTGTTCTCTCTTTCTGGAATTCCTATTAGCCAGACGCCACGTCTTCTGTACCATCCTCTGATTTTCACAATTATTCCCTCCCTCTTCTCTTTTGGTCATAAAATGAATTCTGCAAGCCAAGTCTGCATTACCATGTGAGAGAATTTCCATTCACCTCCCCGAGAGAACACATGTTTCAGTGAGTCCGTGAGTAACATTTTTATTATGATTTATTTACAAAGAGAAAAGGACTAATGATCCAGAGCCCTCTAATGATGAGTTTACTTTGTGAAATGAATTCTGCTGACGTAGAAAGGGAAAGTACTCAGTTGGGGCCCAGCATCTCCGTTCTCACATCGTTAACTCATTAGTGCGTGCAGGAAACTGTTTTCAGGGATGGCACACCCATGGTTTAGGTTCACTCACTCAACACATGAATAGCACCTGGGTAGGCAAGGTTCTAATGTACAAAAAGATGATATTTTGAGTCACCTGGAAAATGTAATTTGCTTTGAATAAAGTAAAAATGGGAAAAGAATATTGTTCTACATTTACGAAGAGCTTAGCTGATGAATAACAGCATGAGTAACAAAAGGAAAACTTAAATAATCGCTCACATCATGCACAGAAAACCATCCTGATTGAGGTATTAATGATTGATTTGGGTATTTGTGTACTTTTTTGTAAAACATTTCTTAAGGGGTGATCATATACCAGGATTACCTGAAATGCTTCCCAAGAAGCTGGATTCCTGATTCCCCTCCAGGAAGACCCGGGTTAGAGACACCTTAATGTGAGCACGGACGGAGCTCGGGAATCCTCACTGACAGCAAACTCTCCAAGCAACTGCCTCGCCCGTGAAAGTTTGAAAACCACTGGTTCAGACAAGACCTTCACTTCTCTTTTGACATATTGGCTAATAAAATGAGAAAAAAAATTCCCACTTGATTTTGCCAGGGCATAAACTATTCTTTGTGGAGTTATATTCTAACCTTTGGAAGTTGAATTGATTCTTTTAGCACATAAAACATTCGATTTTAACAAAATTGACTTTAAGACCATAAACGTCTTCCTTAAGACCTTAGTGCACGCAAGCCTGCGTACTGTGACCACTTGAGATGTGACTGCCGTGATTGAGAAACTGAGTTGTTAGTAAAATACTTTTAAAGAGCTACATGTGGCCAGTGACTACTGTATAGGACAGAGCGGATAGTGACCATTTTCATCGTCATAGAAAGTTCCGTTAAACAGTTCTGTCTTAGGGAGTAAACAGCGTCCAGCGGTGCCCACTCTCTTAGAGCAAACCCTGGCGTCCCTGCGGGAGAGCTGCTGGAATAAAACCTAGTGCGACCAGCCTTATAATGCATTTTATTTATGGAGACAGTATATTTTGTATAGAGCACTATATGTATGAACAAGACAGAAATTATGATTGGAAAGTTTACAGATGAATGGAAATATTTCATTTCATTTCATTACCATGTTTTAAAAGTCCAGTATAGTTAATGCACAGTGTTATATTAGTTTCAGGTGCACAATATAGTAATTCAACACTCCTGCATGTTCCTCAGGGCTCATCATAAGTACACTTTTCATTCCCATTCCCTACCCCCCCCCACCCTTCTGGTCACCATCAGTGTATTCTCTACCGTTAAGTCTCTTTCTTGGCTTGCCTCTCTTTCTCTTTTTTCCCCCTTTGCTCATTTGTTTTGTGTCTTAAATTCCACATATGAGTGAGGGGTGCCTGAGTGGTTAGTCAGTTAAGCATCCGACTCTTGGTTTCAGCTCAGGTCATGCTCTCAGGGTCATGAGATTGAGCCCTGCATCAGGCTCTAGCTCAGGATGGAGTTGGCCTAGGGATTCTCTGTCTCCATCCCCCTCTGTCCCTCCTCTTATGCTTGCACATGTGCTTTCGCTCTCAAATAGATAAATAAAATCTTCTTTAAAAATTCCACATGAGTGAGAGCATATGGTATTTGTCTTTCTCTACCTGACTTACCTCACTTAGCGTAATATCCTACAATTCCCTCCGCGCTGTTGCAAATTGTAAGATTTCATTCCTTCTTATGGTGGAATAAATTCATGATGATAGATAGATAGATAGATAGATAGATAGATAGATAGATAGATAATAGATAATAGATAGATAATAGATAGATAATAGATAGATAGATAATAGATAGATAATAGATAGATAATAGATAATAGATAGATAGATAATAGATAGATAATAGATAGATAGATAGATAATAGATAGGTTGATAGATAGATAGATAGATAATAGATAGATAATAGATAGATAGATAGATAGATAGATAGATAGATAGATAATAGATAGGTAGATAGATATATAGATAATAGATAGGTTGATAGATAGATAGATAGATAGATAGATAGATAGATAGATAGATAGATAGATAGATAATAGATAGATAATAGATAGATATTGGACTGCTTCCGTAATCTGGCTACTGTTGATAGTGCTGCTATAAATATAAGGCTGTATGTATCCTTTCAAATTCGTGTTTTTGTGTTCCTTAGGTCAGTAGCCGTGTACTTAGTGGATCATATGGTAATTCTATTTTTAATTCTTTGAGGAAATCCACACTGTTTTCCATAGTGGCTGCAGCACTTTACATTCCCACTAACAGCGCAAGAGGATATTGTTTTCTGAGTTTCTGATTTTAGCCTTTCTGACAGGTGAGATAATGTCTCACTGTGATTTTGATTTGCATTTCCCTGATGATGAGTGATGTCGAGCGTCTTCTCATATGTCTGTTGGTGATCGGTATGTCTTCTTTGGAGAACTGTGTTCATGTCTTCTGCCCATTGTTAATTATATTATTTGGGTTGAGTGTTACATGGTAACAGTTCTCTTTCTTTCTTTCTTTCTTTCTTTCTTTCTTTCTTTCTTTCTTTCTTTCAAGAAAACTGTGTGCCCAGCATGGGCTTAAACTCATGACCCCAAGATCAAGAGTCGCATGCTCTACCAACTGACCCAGCCAGGTCCCCCAAGCTGTACAAGTTCTTTATACATTTTTAGACACTAACCCTTTACCAGCTATGTCATTTACAAATACCTTCTCCCATGCGGTGGGTCGCCTTTTAGTTTTGTTGATTGTTTCCTTCACTGTGAAGAAGATTTTTATCTTGATGGCGTCCCAATAGTTTACTTTTGCTTTTATTCCCTTTGCCTCAGGAGACATATCTAGGAAGATGTTGTTATGACTGATGTCAGAGAAGTTACTTCCTGAGCTCTCTTCTAGCATTTTTATGGTTTCAAGTCTCACATTTAGGTCCTTAATCCATCTTGAGTTTGTTTCTGTGTACGGTGAAAGAAAGTACTCCAGTTTCCTTCGTTTACATGTTGCTGTCCAGGCTTCCCAACACCATCTGCTGAAGAGACTGTCCTTTTCCCCACTGTCTGTTCTTTTCTGCTTCATCGAAGATTAACTGACCTTATAACTGGCGGTTTGTTTCTGGATTTTCTGTTCTGCTCCGTTGATCTGTGTGTCTGTTTTCGTGCCAGCACCGTACCGTTTTGGTGACTACAGCTTTGTAAAAGAGCTTCAGTCTGGAATTGTGATGCCTCCAGTTTGCTTTTCCTTTTCAGGGCTGCTTTGGCTATATGGGGTCTTTCGTGGTTCCATACAAACTGTAGGGTTGTTTGTTCTAGTTCTGTGAAAAATGCTGTTGGCATTTTGATAGGGATGCCATTAAATCTGTAGATTGCTTTTTGTAGTATGGACGTTTTAACAATACTTGTCCTTTCAAGACATGAGCATAGACCGTCTTTACGTTTCTCTGTTTCATCTTGAATCTTTTTCATCACTGCTTTATAGTTTTCAGAGTGTGAGTCTTTCATCTCTTCGGTTAGGTTTATTTCTAGGTGCTTTATTATTCTTAGAGCAATTATAAATGAGGTTGCGGTGCTTTCTTAATTTCTCTTCCTGCCACTTTGTTAGTAGTGTATAGAAATGCAGTAGATTTCTGTACTTTGGTTTTGTTTTGGCTATAAGTTTAGGTTATAAGTTTTTGGGAATTTATCAATTTTTTCTAGGTTGTCCAATTTGTTGGCATACAATTTTTCATAATATTCTCTTACAATTACTGTATATCTTTGGTGTCAGGTGGTATTCTCTTTCATTTCTGACTTTGTTTACCTGAGTCTCCTCTCTTTAGTTATTTACTTATTTAATTTTTTTAGAGAGTGAAAGAGAGAGGGAGAGACAATCTTAAGCAGGCTCCACACACTTAAATGACTAAGCCATCCAGACGTCTCCTCTCTTTTTTCTAGATGAGTCTGCCTAAAAGGTTTATCAATTTGACTGATCTTTTCAAAGAATCAGCTTCTAGTTTCATTGAGCTGTTCTCTTGTTGTTGTTTTTGTTGCTGTTTTTTAGTTTGTGTTGGAAAAATTTCATTTTAGATTGTGTTCGAGTTCCTGAATTTCCATGTGTTTTTTCCCAATCATTTTTACTTCTCTGTTGATTTTGCCCATCTATTCCCACAGTATGTCCATACTTCCGTTTAAAATTTTCAACCTATTTATACTGTTGTATCAAAGTCTGTCATTTCTGGGGCGCTTGGGGGGCTCAGGCAGCTGACACCCAACTCTTGATCTCACTCCAGGTCTTGATCTCAGGGTTGTGAGTTCAAGCCCCATGTTTGGCTTTGCACTGGGTATGAAGCCTGCTTAAGAAAATAAAAATAGGGCGCCTGGGGGGCTCAGTGGGTTCAGCCTCTGCCTTCGGCTCAGGTCATGATCTCAGGGTCCTGGGATCGAGGCCCGTGTCAGGCTGTCTGCTCGGCGGGGAGCCTGCTTCCTCCTCTCTCTCTGCCTGCCTCTCTGCCTACCTGCGATCTCTCTCTCTGTCAAATAAATAAACAAAATCTTAAAAAAAAAGAAAATAAAAATAAAGGCTGACATTTCCATCATTATAGGTCTGTTCCTTTTAACTGATTTTCCTCCCGGTCACATTTTTTCACTTTCTTTTTTATGCTTCTTTACATGGCTGGCAGTGTTTTACTGTATCCTGGGCATAGTGGACGCCACACTGTTGACTGTCCCAGTTTCACTGTCTTCACTCAGAGTATAGGATTTAATTCTGAGGCAGTTAACTAACTTGTCGCACGGCTTTGTTAAGACACATCCTGAATCACCTTTGCTCGAGGGCTGGAGTCCTCCTGGGGTGTGAGCTGAGTGTCCCGTGTGTCCAGCGCGGTCCTCGGCCTCGTTGGCCGGTGCTCCGTTAGTTCCCAGCCCTGCGTGAGTTCTGGAGTTTCCCCACTGCTCACTTTTTGGTGGTTAATCTCTGTCTGCTTTGTCAGCATCCTGCCTTTAGCGTAGAGACCCGGCTCTTCAATCGGGGACTCGAGGGGCTGTCTGTGCGGATTTCCGGAACCCTTCTCTGTGCAGCCCTTATCCCTGCAGGGCCCCCGGTGCTGAGCAGGACGGCCTGACCGAGCCTGGGCGCCCCTCCCCGCGGTGTGCCCTGACAGGTGCGTGCAGGCCGAGATGCGCTGCCCTCATCTGCTTCTCCCGGCTCTGGCGTCGCAGCTTTACATTGCTTCTTGCCCAGTACCTAAAAACGGTTATTGTGTATTTTGTCTGGTTTTATAGTTTCCTAACAGTAAGAGGTCTAGTCTGATACCAGTTTTCCATCATGTCTGGAAGTATAAGTGCAAATGGAAATGAACATCAAATACAGCTACAGGCACTGCTAGAATTAAAAATATCTTTCTAATAGTAGACTACCCATAAATCACACAAGTTTGCCGAGAGGACAAAACTCAGATAAATTAAATTTACTAAACAGGGAGGATTTTCAGCATTAAACACAATAATTTGCCACATGATTTCATCAAGTTCTGCTTGAGACAGATACCCATTTATGGAATGAAATCCAAAGAAGCAGTTCCCCCCACACACCGCCCAGCGGGCTGGGAAGCCAGAGACCTTGGGGCTTCTGCCTCCAGTGCGCAGACCTGTGTGACCTTGGGCTAGGACTCGGCTCCCTAGGGACGTGACAGCGCACTCACTGAGGGGCCATGAGATACTGTCCACGTGCGGCAGAGACGCAGTGACACGGGTCATCCCGGGAAGCCGCATGGGGCTCCCGGTTTCACATCAGAGGACGCCACACTCCGCACAACAGCATCCTTACCTTTGTGAAGCGGGATTTCAAGCAGCTTCTGTGATTAAAAAGTGAGCACCGCACAACCATCAACACAGAACATGACGGGGGGCGGTCTGGGAGGGCTCGCGGTCATCTGCAGATGTAGTGACAGCATCGCTTTCTTCCTGAAACTTACACGTATTGTTTCGTTAGTGCATAAAAATGCTTTCAGTGGCTTTAAACTTAAGCATTAAAAATGCTTTAAACTACTCACACAGGGGCGCCTGGGGGGCTCAGTCATTAAGTGTCTGCCTTC
>PITA01019631.1:0-36963 GCA_004023965.1 Spilogale gracilis
AAAATCTTAAAAAAAAAAAAGAAGTGTGAAATTGAAGAGAACAGAAGAATGCAGAGAAAATGATGAACATGGGAGTTGATAAAATATGGTCAAAAATTTTAATTATTGACAACATAATAATCATCATGCCATTTCCTATATTTTTTAAAAAAGATTTTATTTATTTATTTGACAGAGAGAAACACAGAGAGAGAGAGAACATAAGAAGGGGGAGTGAGAGGGAGAAACAGGTTTCCCTGCTGTGCAGGGAGCCTGATGTGGGGCTCACTCCCCGGTCTCTGGAATCATGACCTGAGCCAAAGGCAGTCGCTCAACCAACTGAGCCACCCAGGTGCCCCCATTTCCTGTATTTTAACAGAAGTGAAACTAAAGACCCAGATTGTGGTCACAAGGAAGACCGGTTAATGAATGTGGGAAAAAGGGTCCCAGCATCCTCAACTTGCTCCGTAGAGGAGTAGACATACTGAGTAACTTCAGATTGCATTAGAGTAATTAGGGATTAAATACACACATTCATTTCAAGATAACTGCCAAAGGAATATAAATAAAATCTAAGCTTCCTAATCAGCCAGGACAAAAAGGAGGAAGATACACAGAAAACTTTATTAGTTCAACAGAAGGCAGGAAAGAAGAAAAAGAAGCACAGAAAAATAATGAGAATGTTCAAAAATGGAAATAGGTCCAGAAACTGGGGATTGAGTAAGTATAAACAGGGTAAATTGACATTAACACCAAGAGACTATCAGATTTCATTGAAAAAAAAATGACAATGGTTTTGACCACTTCAAGTTTTTCATATCTTTCATCCCTTAACTTTATTATTTTTTAAAGATTTTATTTATTTGGATGCCTGGGTGGCTCAGTGGTTAAATGTCTACCTCACCGTCATGATCCCGGTCATCATCATTCTATTTCTTTCTCTGTTATTTAATTTAAACATAATTAAATTCAATTATTTCAACTTTAAACTAACATGGACAGTACAAAGTTCTCATAAGATTGTTTCTTTCTTTTCTTTCTCCCCCATGTCTTCCCTCCTCCTTTTCAGGCGTATTCACAGGCAGAGGCTGAAATGGTCAGATATCACCATAAGTTGCCTGGTCTTGGAAACTGTGACATCTGCACAGGGCCAATCCTGATATAAGACCCAAACTTTGGGTCTACCATTAAGAATTCCAAGCATTCCAGGGGCACCTGAGTGGTTCAGTTGGTTAAGCATATGCCTTCCACTCAGGTCATGATCTTGGGGTCCTGGTGTTTCCTGCTCAGCGGAGAGCCTGCTTCTCCCTCTCCTTCTGCTGCTCTCCCTGCTTGTGCTCTCTCTGTCAAATAAATAGATTTTTTTTTAAAAAAGGGGCACCTGGGTGGCTCAGTTGGTTGAGCGACTGCCTTCAGCTCAGGTCATGATCCCGGAGACCTGGGATCGAGTCCCACATCAGGCTTCCTGCTCGGCAGGAAGCCTGCTTCTCCCTCTCTCACTCCCACTGCTTGTGTTCCCTCTCTGGCTGTGTTTCTCTCTGTCAAATAAATAAAATCTTAAAAAAAAAAAGTGACACATATATCACCTTAAAAAATAATAATAATAATTCCATTCATTCCAAAGGATTTGTGAGCTGAGTAGATGCTGCTGGCGATTTGGGAGGCAAAACAGAGACAGGGCTCACCGCACACTACAGCACAAACAGTTCAAGGAACCCCCTCCCTCAGACACCCCGCGGTCAAGCCCCCCTATGCCACCGCGGTCAACCTGGAAGAACTGCTATCTCCCTGGAGCCTTCCCTTCCTTCTCAATCATCTCAGCCTCTGACTTTAGCTCCCTGCTTCCTGTATTCCTGAGCCTCTTTCCCTTTCTCGTGCAGGGCACCCCAACTTTGCTGCAGCCCCTCCTCTTATTATCCATACCCTTCACCCTACTTAGCCAAGTTGCTAAGGAGGATCCCTGTACCAGGATGCCTTCTCATTAGAAAGTCACAAGGACTGTGAATACCGATTACCCTTTTTCCTTTCACATAAGAACTGGCTTAAGTGTTCATCAACAGTAGCCAAGCTACGGAGAGGGCCCACATCCATCAGCTGATAAATGGAGAGAGCCCACATCCATCAGCTGATAAATGGTATATGAATACATGATGGGATATCACTCAGCCATCAAAAAGAATGAAGTCCTGCCATTTGCAATGACATGAATGGAGCCAGAGAGGATAATGGAGTGAAAGACATCGGTCAGAGAAAGACAAATGCCACATGATCTCAATCACATGTGGAATTTAAGAAACAAAAGAGATGAACATATGGGAAAGGGGAAGAGAAAAAAAGGAGAGAGGGAAACAAGCCATAAGTGACTTAATGATAGAGAACAAACTGAGGGTTGATGGAAGGAGGTGGGTGGAGGATGGGCGTTAAGGAAGGCAGCTGTCATGATGAGCATGGGTGTTGTAGGTAAGCCATGGATCACCGAATTCTACTTCTGAAACCAATGTTGCACTATATGTTCACTACCTACAATTTAAAGTAAATAAATAAATAAAATAAAATAAAAACCTCTTAAAAAAAAAGAAATGGCTTAAGTGAACATAAAACTTAAAAGTTCATCTTTGGTGTTTTCAATGGAACCAGAGTGCTGAAAGAAAAATCCAAACCAGATACTTAGATGTCTTCTTTCAGACAAATGGAGAGAAGGGAGAAAACAATAACCTTAAAGAGAATTTTGAGTAAGAAAAATTCCACCACCCTACTACAACATTATTATTATTACCATTGTTGTTATTGTTGTTGTTGTTGTTGTTGTTGTTGTTACTGTGTTGCAATTTCCCTTAAATTTCCTCCGGTTTTAAATCAATTCACCTATGGTCAGTTCACCATAGGTGAACTGAAAGAATTCACCTACAAAATGACCTTGAGTTAAATCCACCGAGCACCTTATTCTTTCTTGCCATCTTTTTAGCATTCTACACTGATTAAATCATCAGCATTCCATAAATGATATTTTCATTCTTTATGATATCCAACCATGTCTTGACTCCATAATTTTGATGACGGAATTCTCGTGAAGGAGCAAAAGGCAGAGGAGGCATGACAGTTGATCATACTTAGTGTCTTGGGTCCCACAGAAAAGTGTGCTAGAAATATTAAATTTTGAAGAAAGGGTCTTGAGCAAACAGTCTAACAAGTCCTTACATTATTCAAAAGTAAATTAAAAAGGAACACATTCTGCACACAAGAATAAAAACAATCCCATAATCAAGGATGGTGCAAATGTTTAAAATACCTCTTCAAAATAGGAAATTATCAAAAGTACCCTTAGAGAATGGATAACAAATACTTAACATGTCAAAAAATAATAAAATAAAAAAGAGGATGATAATTGAATAGACACAAAACACCTATAGGCAGAGGGGTGAATTTTCAGGGAACTGGTTGTTAGACTTATTGATAATTAGGCAAAGTGGTTTTCAGAGATTTGGTCTGTTAACATTTCAAACTAGTTGCAATGTGAATATTCACTTCATGTTCTATTTCTTCCTCATTTCACATTATAACTAAAGCACTTTCTTCTTTGTCACCATTCTTTACAAAATTAATTGCTATTTCAATGACATTTTTTCTGATTATAAAGGTAATATGTGTTCATTATAGAGAAGTCGAAAAATACATAAAAGCATAAAGGAGGGGCCCCTGGGTGGCTCAGTTGGTTGGGTGACTGCCTTCGGCTCAGGTCATGATCCCGGAGACCTGGGATCGAGTCCCGCATCGGGCTCCCTGCTCAGCGGGAAGCCTGCTTCTTCCTCTCTCAATCCCCCTGTTTGTGTTCCCTCTCTAGCTGTGTTTCTCTCTGTCAAATAAATAAAATCCTTAAAAAAAAAAAAAAAAAAAAAGCATAAAGGAGAAAACAAGAAGCAACTATAATCCCCATCATCAGGAAATAGCCATTGCTTTGTTTGAATGAACATCATCCTGGTCTTCGCTGTGCTGCGGAGGGTGCTATTTATGGGCCGACACTATTTTTAATGTCAGTTTGTGATTCTGTCATAAATTGTTCTGTAATTCTATCAGTTACTTCCAATTTGTGGCTTATTATTTTCACTTCTGCCTTTTGCCTCTATGGGTAACACTACAACTTTCTGCTTTGGTTGAAATTTTCCCCCAGGAGAGTGGTGAGGGAAGAATACTCCTAAGTACTAGATTATAAGATTTGAAATTCTTATGTAAAATTTCAACACCCCCCCGTACACACCCCACAATTGCTGAGAAGATAAGACTGAGGGTCAAAGAGGAGAGAGGACTGAACTATGCATAGCCCAGGCCCCAGGTCTCCCAACTCCGGCGGTTTTGAACTCCTTCGCCATTTGGATGGCAAGACATTCCAGATACAGAGACTCCACTGTTGTTGGAGACTATTCCTTTGTTATTCTTCTCCCATTAAATTAAAGAGACTATAAAAGTTTTCTAATAACCAAATCCTTCAAAATGAACTGTTTGAAGGCTCTGAAGTCTCACCCTGGAGCAAGACATTTACTAGGCTAAAATAAATCTCTGCAAAGCCTTTATAGGAGCCTTAAAACCCGATTCTGCAACAAAATGCTTGTTTTTATTATAAATTGAGTTTTTATTATCAGCACGAATGCAAACTGGGCCACCAACACAGTAAACATAAAGCATAGGAGCCATCGTAAATATTCACACACCTTTGGTGCAAGCAGTTGTTACCTGGAGCACTGGCTCTGGCCAGATTTCCCGGAGAAATGCAGGACTGGAAATGTGAGGCCACTCTTGGTCCCTCCCACTGGAAAGGGCGCTGGGGGACAGAGATGGCGGTGAGCGCCTGGGTGGCTGCTCTGTGGGAAATAGCAAAGGCCCAGATGGAGGGGTCCTGTCAGGTGCAGCGCAGGATGAGAAGATGGGCCGCCGAGCACCACAGCCGATCCACCCCATTCTGCTTTGTTTGCATTGCAATAAAATTCACCGCCTTAAAGTGTATCGTTCAACAGCACGTAGTCCGTCACCTCTGTCCACTTCCTAAACACTTTCACCACCCAGAGGGAAACCCTGCAGCCACCAAGCAGTCACTCCCTGTGCTCCCATCCTCCCCTTTCCCTGCCTTTGGCATCCACTAATCTGCCTCTCGTCTCTACGGACTTGCCTATGGGGGACATTTCCTATCCACGGAATCGTCCACTGTGTGGTCTTCTGTGTCTGCCTTCCTTCGCTCGGCGTCATGGCTTCAAGGTTCATCCATGAACCTTGACTCCTCTTTATGGCTGAGTAACATTCCATCCCGCCGCTCTGACCATATTTTGCTTATCCATTCACCAGTGGGTAGTCATTTGGGTTGATTTTACCTTTTATCCATTGGGCATAGTACTGCAGTGAGTGAACAAAGCTATGTGTTTTGCTTCACTCCCTTTTCCAGTTCTTTTGGATCTCTTCCCAGGTGGGCACCCCGAGGTCACAGGGAGTTCCGTGTTCAGCTTGTTGAGGAACTGCTCAACTATTTTCCACAGCGGTGGCACCATCTGACCTTTCAGCCTGCTGGCCATGTACACCAACGCCTGTCATGTCCCATTGTTATTATAATTCTCACTCAGTCAAGTGTAAAGCAGGCTCTCCTGGTGGTTTTGCATTTTCTTAAAAACTAATAATGTCCAGCATTTTTCAGGTGCTTGTTGGCCACTTGTAGACCTTTTTTTAAATTTTTTTTTCCCCATAACCCAGCTACCCTATCCCTCACTAGTAAGACCTTCTATGGAGAAATGTCATCCTTTGCCCATTTTTTTAATTAGGTCTCTATGTTATTGGGTTTTAAGAGGTCTTGATAGACTCTAGGTATACTTTCCTTATCAGATATATGATTTTTAAGTATTTTCCCCCATTCCATATCATGTTTCCACCTTCTTGATAGTGTCCTCTGACACATGAAAGCTTTTAATTTTGATGACGATCCAACTTACCTATTTTTTTCTTTTGTTGCTTCTACTTTTGATGTCATAGCTAAGATTCATCACCAAATCCATAAATCATGGGCATGCATACCTACGCCTTCTTCTAAGAGTAGATAGTTTTGGCTTTTATATTCAGGTCTTTGATCTGTTTTAATTTTTGTATATGGCATGGAAAAGGGTCTAAGTTGATTCTTTCACATTTTGCAGCTAAAATTGTCCCAGCACCTGTTGTTGAATAGACTATTTTTTCCTTCTTTGCATGTTCTTGGCATCCTTGTCAAAATCTACTGACCACAGATGTGTCGGGTTATTTGTGGACTCTCAGTTCTATTCCATGGATTTATATATGCGTCTTTTTGCCAACAACACACTATTTAGATTCCCGGAGCTTTGAAATAAGCTTTGAAATTAGGAAATAGAAGTTCTCTGACTTTTCTCTTTCAAAACTCTTTCTGCAATTGTGTATAAATTTGAGGATCAACTTTTCCATTTTTGCAAAAAAGCCCAGTGGGAATTTGATAGGGATTACTTTGTTAAATCAGTAGATCATTTTAAGAAGTGCTGACATGTTAACACTATTACATCTTCCAGTCCTTGAACAAGGGACATCTTTCCATTTATTTGGATCTTTTACATTTTCTTTCACTAATGTTTTATAGTCTCCAGCGTACAAGTTTTGCATCTCTTTGGTTAAATTTGCTTCTAAATATTTTATTCCTGTTGATATTTTAAATGGAATTGTTTTTAGATTATTCACTGCTAGCATATAGAAACACAAATGATTTTTGCATGTTAATATTTTATCTTATACTCTTGCTGAATTCACTTATTAGCAGTAATAATTTTTTGTTGATTCTTGGGCACCTGAGTGGGTCAGTTGGTTGAGCATCTGCCTCCAGCTCGGGTCACGGTTCTGGGGTCCTGGGATAGAGCCCAACATCAGGCTCCCTGCTCCACAGGGAGGCTGCCTCTTCCTCTTGTCTACTTGCCTCTCCCCCTGCTTGTGCTCTCTCCCTCTGTCAAGTGAATAAATAAAATTTAAGAAAATAATTTTTTGTTGATCCTTTAAAATTTTTTCTAAGATCATGTCATCTGTAGACAGAAATAATTGTACTTCTTCCTTTCCAATTTGGATGCCTCTTAATTTATTTAAGAAATTGCCTTGCGCACCTGGATGGTTCAGTGGGTTAAAGCCTCTGCTTTTGGCTCAGGTTATGATCTCAGGGTCCTGGGATCGAGGCCTGCATCAGGCTCTTTGCTCAGCAGGGCCCTGCTCCCCCCTCTCTCTCTGCCTGCCTCTCTGCCTACTTGTGATCTTTCTCTCTCTCTCTCTCTGTTAATAAATAAATAAAATCTTTTAAAAAAAAAAAAGGAAGAAAGAAATTGCCTCCATGGTCCTCGCCGTTAACTGTTGAATATAAGTGGCAAACGTGGGTATTCTCCTGTTCCTGATCATAAGGGAAAGGCTTTCTGTCCTTCCCTCCTAAGTGTGATGTTAGTTGTGGGTTCTTCACAAATGCTCTTTGTCATGTTGAAGATATTCGCTTCTTTCCCCAGTTTGTTGAATGTTTTTATCATGACCGCCCTAGTTCTCATTCACTCATTTCACAATACCTACTAGCTGTTGAGGTTTCCTGTGTTTTGTCCTGGGAAGTGACAGCCATGGTGCCTTCCAGTTCCCTGCTCACACTGACATGGGGAAGACGACCACACAGACAGACAATTAAACTACAGAATTGTAGGTACCTAAACCACAGAAAAATGGAAAGGCATCTACCCCTGTCTGAGTGAGAGCAGAGGTGTCTCAGTTTGGGTCCCTTGAAAGCAGAGCCTGAAGCAAGGACTTGGGAGCAGGGAGTTTATTTGGGTGGTGATCCCAGGACATACGAATGAGGGCATGGGAGTATTAGACAACAAAGGAAAGCCACTGAGGGTGTGGAGCTGGGGCGGGTACATTTGGGAATAACCAGGGCTCAGTTCAAGGGGATGCTCTGAGAAACTTCAGAAAATGGCTCAGAATTATCCTTCCAAAGGATGGGAGAGGGGGCCAAAAAAATCAGAGAGCTCCCGCAGGCCCTCAAGGTGGAAGCCTGGCCCGGCAGTGGGGGCAATGTGCCCAGGAAGTGCCCGCCCGGGTTACAGCTGCTGGTGCAGGGGTTTGGGGGGGGGGCAATGAGGTGGCATGAAGTCTAATGGCATTTCCTATAAGGAGTCAGGGGAGCTCTCCAGCCTGATGACAGGCCTTAGAGTGATTATGGCTGAGCTATGGAACCAGATTTGCCAGCTGCTCAGAGGGGTGGCCCCACCGCAGGGGGCCGATGGACTGCCCAGAGGGAATGAGGCAGAGGAAGTCATGGGATCCCCTCAATTTTTGGCCTTAGCAGTAAGGTTTCCAGCGTTGTTGCTCATGAGGACAGAGACTCCAGAAGAAGACCAACATGATGAAGTCTGCTTGGGGCAAGCAGAAGTGGAGGTACCTGGGGGAAGCTCCAAGGAGCAGGGAGGTCCCTGCAAAACAGCTCCAGCCCCATCCGGCCACCCCTTAGAGCCGAGCTGGTGTGCTTTCCTTCTCAGTAAGGATGCAAGAAGTCTTTGTGGATTGAATAAATGAGCCACTGACGATACCTGGCTCACTTTGTTCTGTTCCCAGGGTATCTTTCTTCCCCTCACCTGTTTACCTGGCTCATTCTAGAAAGAGCCACCTGCTCCAGGAGCCTCCCCCTCTGTGGCCAGTCTGCAGACCATGGAGCAGGAACCCTAAGGAGCCCTGGGGGTGACACACGCGGCTGCTTCATTGGGGGGCAGCCGTCGGGGTGCAGAATGGATTTATGCACGCCCCTGGCCTAGATGGAGCCATGATGGAGGGCTTCCAGAGCAAGGCCCAGGCTGTAAGGAAACCAATGCAGAAAAGGCCAGATGCACTCAGCAGATCGGGGGGTGCAAAGTCCTCTGGCCGGGACCGTTTCCTGTCCGCCTGCCCAAGCATAAGCCCTAGTGATGGCAGCCCCGAAGCCAACAGGCCCTGCCAAGGAGCCTGGAACAGAGCAGGCACTTGCCTGTGATGTGGGTCAGTGTGTCAGATGCAGAAGCTAGAGGGAATTCATCCAAGAAGGATGAAGCAGGCATCCCTGCTCTTGGGGCCCAGAAAGCAGCCGCCATGGGGGCAAGAATGGCAGCGCAGAGGCCCTGCCAGGTGCCCAGACCTAATGCACACCTTCTGGGCCAGTTGGTCCCTTTCCCCAGGGTACCCCATACACTTCACCCTGAAGTCCCACACCCCTTCCTTTGCTTCTGCAAAACTATCACCGTGATGTGTTTCCCATTCTCTCCCCCCATCCTCAAGCCTCTTCCACACTCACAGCCTAAGTCATGGAGATGTTCGGCCCTTCTAGGTCACTTTCTTTGATTCAGGGCTCCCTCCCCCGGGGAACCCTCTCTGCCTCTTCCTGTCCCTCCCAACCTCCCCTCCCAGAGGCACCTATAGTCCTCTGAGTGAATAGAGACTTAAAGTCCAGACTCTGGGTTCAGACTCTGGTTCTAGCACTTCAGAGCAGTGAGTGTCTCAGCAAATGACTTATCCTCTCTGCCACTCAGCTTTCTCACCTGTTAGCTAGTGTTAATAGTAGTTTCTACACGATGGGGGCGGAAGTGGGCAATGCCCGTGAAGTGGCAAGCACAGGGCCCGGCAAGTGGAAGGCTTAGCAGCCACTGTCACTTGCAAAGTCCGTGTTTCCTAAACCTTTCTCTGATGTGCATGTCTGCATGCATGTGTGTGTGCACATGTGTGTAGCAAAGACTCTCTCCAACAACAGTGGGTTCCTTGAGGAAAGGAAATGCAAACATTCTATGCTTCCAGTGCAGTTATAAATAAAATAATCCTGCATGTTGCCTTTGATAAAGGTTTAGTGATAGCAATCAGAGAGAACGGGATGTCTGAGAGGGGCTCACTCTTCAACTGACTTGCAGACCTCTCGGCCCACCCCATCATGCGCCCCATGCACCCAAGTCAGGGGACCTCAGGAGGTTTGCCAGTTGGTCCTCTCCCTTTGCTTCCCTTAGTCACATTAGTCAGCATGGAACATGAAGCTTCCAGAGGGCAGGGACTGGGTCCTACACACACGCAGCAGAGGGACAGGAAGGAAGCAAGGGGATGGGCAGTAAGCATACCACCTGCTAGGGCCATCCCGAACATTTTAGGTACATGCTCTCTAATGCTCACAGGGGTCTCTTGATGAGGTATTATTCCCTCCACTTGAGAGATGAGCCATCTGAGGCTCGTGAGCTTAAGCGACCAGACTACCGCCATCACGGCACCAGGGGTGGGCAGGATGGAGTCCCCAGCCCAAAGCTGTGGCACCTGAGAGCCACTAGGGGAGTGCTGGGAACACAGCAGGTGCTCATTTGTACTTGCCAGGGGAGGGGTGGGTTTCCCCAGCAGTCCTCTGCGACCTGCCCATTGCCCATCCTAACAGTAGCTGGGAAACTTAAAAACAGATTATTTCAAAGAGTCTTTTGAAGGTGCTCCTTTGGATGTAGATCTTGGGCCTGCAGAGGAACTCCTGAGGGCACCAACCAGCCCAGCGGGAAGGGACTCACTGCAGATGCCTTACACGTGGAGTCTGCGAGACAGAGCTGCTGCTGCCTTGGGCAGCCCAACCAACTACTCTGTGCACAGACATGAGCCTTGCCCCACCTGGGGCAGAGGAAAGGCAGAGTATTGAAATGAGGCTATAGGGACTGTCCGCTCATTTCCAAACCCCTATTGGCTTCCTGTTTCTTTCTTTCTTTTTTTTTTTTTAAGATTTTATTTATTTATTTGACAGAGAGAGAGATCACAAGTAGGCAGAGAGAGGAGGAAGCAGGCTCCCTGCCGAGCAGAGAGCCCAATGCGGGCCTCGATCCCAGGACCCTGAGATCATGACCTGAGCCAAAAGCAGAGGCTTTAACCCACTGAGCCACCCAGGCACCCTGGCTTCCTGTTTCTTAGACGCTATCTATGTCCCTTAATCCTTCACCTCCCAATCCAACCACTGAGAGTGTATAAACCCCCCACATGCTAATCTCTGTTATAGGTCAGCTCATGGGATGAAGACCTTGGACTGAGGGCCTGTCCGGCTTGGATCTGAATCCACCTGCCATCCCTGTGAGCTTTAACTGGTCTGAGCCTCAGTTTCTTCATCTGTAAAATAGGGATAATGGAGCCCATTTATATGGTTCTGTGAGGGATAAAATGAGATATGAGTGGAGGGGAATTGGAGGTGCATTGCCCAAACTCCTCCTTCCACTCGGAGACCTCATGTCCCCGGGGTGCAAAGAGGATTGCGGGCTGGTGGTTCTCAGCTCCGACTCTCTCTCTCTGGGAATATGTTTCTACTAGGTAGCTAGTGATTGACCTAGCCAGGGGGATGAAGGTGCAGCATCCTTGCCTTGACTCAGTTGGACCAAGATTCAGCCCAGTCTCAGGGCTGCCAGCAGGAGGGGCCAAGGCCTCTGCTCCACTGGCCACTCAGCTTCTCTGTCTGCTTCCCACTGTTTTCCTCACTCGCCCAAGGCTCTATTTCTAAGAGCACTCCCCATAAACCATCTGCACGTACCACTCCCGCTCACAATCTGCTTCCCAGTGTGATGGTTAATCTTACGTGTCAGCTTAGCCGTGGCACCCAGTTGGTCAAACACCAGTCTGGATATAATCATTATGGTATTTTTTAGATGAGATTAATTCTAAATTGGTAGGCTGTGAGTAAAGCAAATTAGCCTCCATAATGGGGGTGGGCCTCGTAAAATCAGTTGAAGGCTTTAAGAGAAAACACTGCGATTCCAGGAAAAGGTATTCTGCCCTCAGACTGTCTTCAGACTTGAGCTGTAGCATCAGCTCTTCCTTGGGACTGTAGTCTCTGACTGACCTGCAGGTTTGGCCAGGCTGGCCCCCATAACCTGCTGAGCCAATTCCTTAAAATAAATCTGTCTTTAACTATATGCATCGTGCACGCATGTACGCGGGCACACACATCCTACTGGCTCTGTTTCCCTGAAGAACCCTGACTGATACACCCTGGAACCCACCCTGAGCTTACAAAGCACCAGTGGGAAGCACTCCCCAGATGGTCAGTTATGTTAATTCACTGAAGAGATGAGCGGGGGTCTCTGTACATCTGTGGGACTCTGTCGTCTCATCTGTAAGTGGGGACCCCATTTTCATCGTCTCTATCAGCTTCTACACCCCGTGGAGCCATGCAGCTCCTGGCTAGTCTGCAATGGGACACCTGAAAAAGACCCAAGATCCTTAACTTAGGCTTCCTGCAGTGAGATGAACTTTGGGGGAAGACTTTATATCTGAAACTCGAACTCATATTTTCCCTTTGATTTCCTTTCTGGTACTGTATTTTGACATTAGCCTGTGTTAAATAAAAATGGTTTATGACAAATGAAAATTTTTCTCCCAGCAAGTACAGTGTGGCTAGCAGCCGCCTTCCCGCCTGAGTAACATGTGATCACCATCATTGGGTTTTGGTGTCTACAATGGTTTCCTATAAATAGACCTTAAAAAAGACATACCCTAAGTCTTACTCTGCAGTTATGATTGTGAACATCTGTTCATGTTTACAGAGGACCCAGATTAAGTTAGAAAATGTCAGAGCAGAAAATGTACAAGAAAACACTCACACCCTTCATCTTTTGCTTACATCCACAATGTGTGGGGATACTCTGAGCACAGCACTCCTCATGGACTGAGTTCCTGATTGTGAAAGCATGAAACCCACACGCCAAAGGTGCCATTATAGCATTGGTCCTCAATGCACGATCTTGGCAGAAGAGGACTCACTCTGAAAGGCTGGACCTTCCCCAGAACTTTGATGTGCCTGGACTGGACGCACAGACGTTGCCTAGGAGCACACTCGGGCGTCTTCAAACTCCCCAAGCAAAAGAGGCCACGCTCTGGGAGGGGAGCCAGCGCCCCCGAAACAGCAAGCTGGCTTGGGGCTTGGAAGAAAATTGTAGCCTCTATCAGCTGATGGCATCTGGTCCGGCAACTCTGACGCATGTGAGTAATAGTTTAAGGCTAATCTTAATGTGCTTGATCAGCTTCTAGCAGAGGTTTCCCTTTCTCTTTATTGATTTGATTAATTCTTATTTTGTCAAGAGGAGAGGAAAGTTGACTCTCAGAACAATTTTGGCCCAAGAGCTAGTTCCTGGTGCCTGAGATTTCCTGGTGAGCAGACTGTGAGAGCAGCTAGTCTTTGTGGGCCCTCAGGAGTTTATTTATCAAAAATGAGTCCTTCTCAAATGAAGATGTTCCAATTGTATGACCATGAAATTGTGCACATGGCATTTCCTTATCTGTGTTAATCTCTTTTATCTGAGTGGTTACGCCCCTTTCTCCTTTTGTTTGTGTCCTTTCTTCCTTTGATGAGATTTGTCAGAGTTTGTATACTTTATTATTCTAAAATTTTCATTTTTATTATTATATTATTCTTACTATTTTCCTTTGGGTTGTTTCTGTTCCTTTTCTAGTAAGTAAACTTGGCTGCTTTTCTCTTTCTGATAATAACATTGTTTAAAGTTCTGAATCTCCCTATAAATACCCTATAAATATCTGCATCCTGAAAAATCTTCTGTTTATTATTTTCATTGGTCTAGATACGGTTTTATAGCACATGAGATATTTTAGAGGAAAAATCATGATAAGCAACAAAACAATCAAAAAAGGAAAAAACTGAAATCACCAGAAATCTCATTTCCCAGAGAGATATGTTGGTATTTCGGTACATATTTTCTAGGTTTTAAAAAAAGTCTTGGGGCACCTGGGTGACTCAGTCATTAAGCATCTGCCTTCAGCTCAGGTCATGATCCCAGGGTTCTGGGATTGAGCTCCACATCAGGCTCCCTCCTTGGTGGGAAGCCTGCTTCTCCCTCTCTCACTCCCCCTGCTTGTGTTCCCTCTCTAGCTGTGTTTCTCTCTGTCACATAAATAAAATCTTTAAAATAAATATTAAAAATAAAAGTAAATAAAAATCTTTACCGAATGGCATCATGCTTAACATCATTTCGCACTATGCTTAATTTATCTAAGTAGTAACATTAGAACATCTTTGTCATTATACTAGATTTACACTATCGATTTCAATAACAGTCAAGGATTCATTCTGGGGTGCAGATAGTCCGTAATTTACATCACCAGTGGTCTATTATTAGACATTTAGACTGTTTTCACTTATTTTATCATCATAAAACACACATGGGCTGGGCTGTATATTTTTGTTGTGGAGATCTGTAGACCTCTGTGATTATTTCCTCTGGATAAGGAAGTAGCAAAATACCCCCTGGCTTAAGGGGCAAGTACGGCTTAAATTTTTTGATGCTTCATTGCTCATTTTTACCTAGAACAGCTGTATGTTTCATTTTGGACTACGGACTACTGGTGGGGGAAGAAATGGTGATTTTAATCTGAATTTATTTCATTACTAGATTTTTAAATTATTTATTAGCAAATTCTGAATTTTTTAAATACATTTATTGCCCCCTTGTCTTTTTTGGACAGCCCTTTCCTATCTCTGACCCTTTTTTCTTTATTCTGATTAATCTGCAGAGGCTTATTTGATCTTCATCATATTTATTACAAATATTCTGGCCATCGGGGGCGCCTGGGTGGCTCAGTTGGTTAAACGACTGCCTTGGGCTCGGGTCATGGTCCCGGAGACCCGGGATCAAGCCCCACATCGGGCTCCCTGCTCAGCGGGAAGCCTGCTTCTCCCTCTCTCACTCCCCCTGCTTGTGTTCCCTCTCTGGCTGTGTTTCTCTCTGTCAAATAAATAAATAAAATCTTTTTTAAAAAAAATATTCTGGCCATCGTATTGTTACACATTCAAATTCGTTTAGGTATTCCTGCCCTAAGGAATTTTAAAAGTTCTACTCAGTTGAATACATCAAACTTTTTCCTTTCACGGTTTTCATCTTTGTACCTGTTTCGAGAGCTCTTACACAGTGAAAATCACATTATTACTCATTTGTTATGATTTACTTGTTCACATTTAAATGTTATAAGCACGTGCGATTTATTTTAGTGTGTGATATAGAAGCCGATTTTATTTTTTCCCCAGTAGCCAGGTGGTCTCAGTCGTGTCCCATCCTTTGCCCATGGAAATGCCCTTATCATATAGAAAAATCTGTGCAGATACACAAAATCACCGCCTTACATCTTTCAGTTTTTGAAACATTGTCCCTTATTCACAAAACCAGTTGCGGGTCACTGTAGGGGCAGAAAGGGCAAGCCCTGGACTCCTCACAAACACACAGACCTGAGCAAGTCACTTAAACTCTTAACTTTGGTTTCCTCAAGGGTGGTTGTGAGGATTAAGGAGGCTGTGGACAGAGTTCCAGGCTTGGTACCTGGCACTTCCCAGGATTCAATAATGTGGATGTGACTGCTGTTGAGGCAAACATGCCATCGGAACCCAGAGGTCCGCCGAGGACCCTCTCGCCCCTCGGAGAAACCTGGCTGCGTCCCCAGAGCCGGTGGGAAGAGGGAGCTGTGCAAATCCAGCGCCGACCCTAGATTCCGGCACCTTCCAGGGCATCCCTGCTGATCTGGACCACTCACCCCAGTTGTGAGCTGGGGTACTTAGAGCTCCAGCCCCCATCCCATTAGATCTCTCCCAACAGCGCTGATGACAGCAGACTTCCCTACGTCCAGGAAGTGGGGGGAACAGGGGAGGCACTTACAAAGGTGGACACATAAAGTGAGCAGGAGGCTCCCCACACTCGGACTGCTGGTCAGGCTCCCACTGTGGGTGTCCCTCGCCTTCTTCACTGCCCTCTCTGCATACCCTCCCCTCTCCCACAATTCCCCCTCCCCCACTCCTTTCCCAACCCCCAGAACCAAACCACAGATGCCTCTCATGAGTCCAACATTGCAGCGCCCCCATCTCTGGCCCCCTCCGGCTCCTGCCAAGCCCACACCCATGGGCTCTCCTCCTCCCCAAGTGGACCTCACAGGGTATGTGCCCAAGCAAGACCCTGCCTTCCCTACGAGGGGTGCTGCTAAGATGCTGAGTGGTCTTCATCTTGTTATATTTCTACTACTACTGCAGCTGTCATAACAATAACACCCCCAGGTATCCTGTGCTTGCTGTAAACCAGGCGCACACTTTGCATCACGTCTTTCAAACGCCATAACACTTCTGCAAGGTAGCCATTGGGCACGAATGTTATGGGAGGAACTTGATGGTGGTTCAGAGAACACGAGACTGGGCGGGGCCGCAGGGAAGCATTGGTGGGGGCTCTGCACGCGCACATGACTGACTCCAACACCCGGGCTCTCAGACCCCACACAGCTGCCTCTTTAAGGCTCCTGATAAATATATATATATTTTAAAGATTTTATTTATTTGACAGAGAGAAACACAGCCAGAGAGGAAACACAAGCAGAGGGAGTGAGAGAGGGAGAAGCAGGCTTCCCGCTGAGCAAGGAGCCCGATGTGGGACTCGATCCTGGGTCTCCGGGATCATGACCTGAGCCGAAGGCAGTTGCTTAACCAACTGAGCCACCCAGGCGCCCTCCTGATAAATATTTTTAACTTGTCCATCTGAAAATTTCTACTAGCCTGCTGGTTTCAGGCAGGGGAATGACAGGATCCATGTACAGGATAGAAAGATCTTCTGGTGACAGTGAGGAGGGTGGAGGGATCACCTTGCCCACCAAGGGTATGTGCATGGCATGGATGCGGGCAGCAGGTTTTAAACAGCATAGTTTATCTTCTGCCTTGAGTTTGTACCTCTGTAATATGAGGCGTGGGGTCTCTGCTTTCATACCACTATACCTAGATGGTGACATAAAGCTAAATGGGCATCCCGAGTAACAGGCACAGGAGAAAATTGGGCAGGTGTCCTTACATCCACTTTATAACTGGAGGGACAGTGAGGTACAGAGAGGTTTGGTGACCAGGAAGGTCTGCACAGCAGGTTTTTGGCGAGCTGGGACAAAATTCCAGACCTCTCAACACTGGGACCAGAGACACCTCCCTGGGCCATGCTTCTTCCAGCTACCTGCTCTCACACTCCTTAGGGCTCCCAAGGACAAATTTCATGTCTTCTTTCTGCCAGGTTGCTGATCTTGCCTCCTTTGATTACACTGAGTCTCAGTTCGGGCCTCTGTTTTAGGGGGCCCCTTGCCTGGTCGGGATCTGGGCTGGTCCCTAGATCCTCAAGACCACTCTGTGAGAGGGAAATTAATATCCCTTGCATTGGAGCTGCCCTACACACAGCCAAGCCTCGCCTCCCACAACCCATGCTGGGAAACAGAGCTGGGAGCTCCTTCGTGCAGGGCCAGCTCTGATGGGTCCAGGGAGCCACTTGGCCCACAGAGGGCCCACTCATAGATTGGCCACATGGTGGACCCTGCAGTTCCCTGCACACCTCAATGCATGCATGCAATGTATTTTCCCATTTTTCCTGTTGACATTCTACCTACCCTCAGAACCCATTACAACTACCCCTCCTCCAGGAAGTCCCTGATGTCCCTACAAACGGTTCTCTCTCCACCTCCATCCCACAGCTTCCTCCCCTACCCCTACTGTTTTTGACTGGCTCTCTCACAAGGACAGGACAGGACCTACCCAGCACCTGGAGCTCTGTGTTTACTGACTACCCTCAAGTCCATTGTCTCTCTCTCTCTCTAACACTGCCAAAGAGCGAGCAGGGCAGCAGCCCATCCCATTTCACAAATAAGCCTGCAGAAGGAGTGGTGCCAGCCAGGCCCAGGCCACACTAGCCTTATTAAAAAGTTCTGTTTCCTGGACTTGACTTTGCAATGCAGATTTCATGCAAACGCTGGGCAGTGAGTGACTCCAAATAAATATTTACAAGTTTGTCAAGTGTTGCAATGAGCCCACAGATCCCTGCATAAAGAGACCTCATGAACGCCAATGAAGTCACACTTCCCGCACCCAGAGTCCCTGCCTGGGTGAGTTCCCGCTGAATACATTCACATGCAACAGGGCAGGCAGCATCAGCTCCTGTCCCTTGGCAGGAGCCAGCTGGACACCCCGTCATCACTAAGCCAGCTGAAGGAGGGGGTGAGGATGGTCCCAGGTCTCGGAATAAGTTTGTAGCAGGCACTTTCTTGTTTCCTGGGGAGACCTGGAATTGTTCTGAGCAGGCTGCAATTGGACCCCTCCCATAGTCTTCTGCTTTCTGTGAATCAGTCAGGAGGATGGATCATGCAGTAACAATTCTCAAATCTCTGTCCCTGACACTACAAATATTTCTTTCTTTCTCTTGCAAATTCACTGTGGTCCCAATGAAGGGACTCTGTGTAATACAGACTGCTTTGATCTCCCAGCTCCTCCTCAGTGTGAGGTCCCTTCCCCAGTGGCTGTGTAGCAGATAAGAGAAGCCAAGAAACTCAGGGAACTGCACTGGGATTACAGGGCCTGAAACTACCATGCGGCACTCCCACCAATGCTCTGTATGCAATAATCACATGCTCCTGACACAGGCCAGAGAGCTGGGGAGTTTCCTGTATGCCAAGGGAAAAGAGCATCTGGACATTCATAATGTCTGTTCTATGTTTTCCAGGGAACCAAACATTGTGGGTCTTTCCATTTCCCCTCTACTCTTAAAGATACTCATTTGAGGGAGCCTGGGTGGCTCAGAGGGTAACCCTCTGCCTTCGGCTCAGGGTCCTGGGATCAAGTCCCACATCAGGTTCTCTGCTCAGCAGGGAGCCTGCTTCCCCCTCTTTCTCTGCCTGACTCTCTACCTATTTGTGATCTCTCTCTCTGTCAAATAAATAAAATCTTAAAAAAAAAAAAAGATATTCATTTGAGGGGATGTCTTGGTGGCTCAGTCATTAAGCATCTGCCTTTGGCTTGGGTCATGACCCCAGGGTCCTGCTCAGCAAGCAGCCTGCTTCTCCCTCTGCCCCTCTCCCCACCCATGTGTGCTCTCCCCCTCTCTAATGAATAAAATCTTTTTAAAAAAGATTTCATTTATTTATTTGACACAGAGAGAGAGAGAGAGATCACAGGTAGGCAGAGAGGTGGGGGGGGGCAGGGGAAGCAGGCTCTCCGCTGAGCAGAGAGCCTGATGCGGGCCTCGATCCCAGGACCCTGAGATCATGACCTGAGCTGAAGGCAGAGGCTTGAGCCACTGAGCCACCCAGGTGCCCCATAAATAAAATCTTAAAAAAAAAAAAAAGACACTCATTTGGGGACATGCATTAGTCAGCCCCTGGTACACTAATGCTGCATAACAAAGCATTCCAAAATGCAGTGGTTTATAACTATAAGCATTTACCACTCCTGTTCACAAGTCTGCAGAACGACTACAAAGGCTGTGCCCCAGGTTCCAGGCCGGCGTGGCTCTGCTGCACACTGCGTTGGATTCAATCTGTTCCTTGGATCAGAAGCTGCTCTGGATATATTCTTATCTTGGTGGATCAGAGGAGCACAAGAGGCCAGACCATGCAACACATTTAAGGTCTCTGAACATATCACATCTGCTAAGAGGCCATTGGCCAAACCCAATGGGAGGGTGTCCATCATGAAACCATGGCCAGCAGGAGAGTACACAATTATCTTAAGCGGAAAAGCAAGCTTTGGGAACAAGGATCCAATCACCATGAGAGATCTTTGGGGAAACCATGGTGATCTGAATCGCAGCTCTACCCTGACCAAGCCTCTCCACTCCTCTGTGCTTCAGCAGCCACTTCTATACATGGGGCTAAGACCCTTCTCTCAGATTTCCGCAATGACCACAAATAACAGCTGAGTCCCCACTGCATGTCAACCACCAGTGGAAATGTACTGTCCACCAACAGCTCTTTGGCCCTTGAGGGCACCCTTCCTTCCCCCCCATCACTCACATATTTGTGCACATTAGTGTGTGGAATGGAACCCAACCAGAGAATAGATTTGGAACCTGGGAGCCCAGGCATCTACCAGAGAAGAGGGAAGGGTGCTGAAAGTAAAGCAAGAAAAAGATCTGAAGGTCAAAGTCACCAACTTCACAGATCCCCAGACTGCTGCCCTAAGGGATTTGGAAGGGCCAAGGGTTCAAGGCTATGGCACTGCCCTACGCATCCCTTCTCACTCTTGCTCAGGCATTCTTTCATTCCACAAATGTTGACTGAATGCCAGCCTTTCACTAAGCTCTAAAGATGGAGAAACTGAGGCACAGAGAGATTTCCACCCCTCCTGTTCTTACTAAATCCACAGTGTATATTAGTCAGAGTTCTGCAGAGAAACAGACCAGTAGGAAATATAAATATGGCGAGACAGAGCAAGAGACTTATCATAAGGAATTGGCTCAATTGATCACATGGAAACTGAGAGGTCCCAAGATCTGCAGTCAGCAAGCTGGAGACCCAGGAGGGCCAATGGTATAAGTCCCACTGCTGAGCCAGCAGGCTCAAGACCTAAGAAAAATCAATGTTTTCGTTCAAGACCAAAAGCAAAAAAGGGGGGAAAAGCCCATGTCCCAGCTCAGTCAGACACAAAGTGTTCTCTTTCACTCAAGGAGGGTCAGCCTTCTTGTTCTATTCATCCCTTCAACAGATTAGATGAGGCCCACCCACATTAAGGAGGGCAATCTGCTCTGCTCAGTCTACCAATTCAGATGTTATTCTCATCCAGAAACACTGTCAAAGATACACCAGAAGACTGTTTGACCAAATATCTGGTCTCCCCATGACCAGTCAGGTTGACACATAAAATGAACCATACACAGCCTAACAAGAAAGAAATTGAAGGGGTAAAAACAAGTACGACAAGGATAGGAGAGAAGAATCAGGCTGCGTGAGAACTCACAGTGAGGGGTGCTTGGTAGCTTGAGAATAGTTTGTGCTCCAACGATGGAAGGGGAAGCAGAGGCACTGAGTGGGATTCCTGGTGTCCACAAGCAGGTGAAGGGGGCATTTCTGGAGCTGGAGAACTTTCTCTCGGTGCATGAATTACACAGTGATGATCAGGGCCATTGAGCTCCCCATGGTGTTTAGAGGGGAAGGCAGCAATGTTAAAAGTTCCCACCGAAGTAAAAATTCTCATAGGTAGAAAAATTTGACTTAAGGTGGCCAATCTGCGAGAGGATGATCAAGATTCAATGGCAGTATTTGTTGCCTCAAGGAAGGGTCCTAAAGCGTAAGGGGTCACTAGTCCTTGCCCCCTTTTTTTTTTTTTTAATACTACCAGGTTTCTTCTCATCTCTCTCTCTTTTTTTAAAGATTTTATTTATTTGAGAGTGAGAGAGTGAGTGAGAGAGAGCATGAGAGGGGAGAAGATCAGAGGGAGAAGCAGACCCCCCACGGAGCCGGGAGCCTGTCATGGGACTCGATCCCAGGACTCCAGGATCATGACCCGAGCTGAAGGCAGTGGCTCAACCAACTGAGCCACCCAGGTCCCCCTCATCTCTTTTTTAAAAAATTAATTCATTTCAACCTCACAACAATTCTCCAAAAGAGGGACTATTATTTCCATTCTTTTTTTTTTTTTTCAGAGAAGACACTGAGAGGTTCAATAACTGATTCAACTTCCCACAGCCAGGCAGACAGGCCTCGGGGTCTGTGCCCCAACACCAGACCAATGCATCACCTGGTTTTGCCCACCCAGAATTGCAGTGTTGGTTTCTCAACAGCCGGATAGCCGGGTTAATGGTGAATCTGAGACAATCCACATTAGGCTACAACATTCCCTCAGCCCACCACTGAACACATACAAACGGGAGGGAGGTGCCTGCCTTCAAGGACCCCCCAGATTCCTGACATTCCACACCTCTGCCTTCCTTTCCTTGGCTAAAGGACTCAAGGCCTCTTTAACTGGACAGTCATGCAGTTAGGCAAGTCTAACAAGCTGCCCTAAGAGGACCCCAAATCACAGGCTCTGCCATGACTCTACTTTGCATCTGAGCACCTGCTGCAGTTTTTCTAGAACAAGAATGGGCTTGAGGTCCTCTTGGTTAAGAGTAAACCAATATTTGCTCTTGATTTTGAAAAAGGCAGGGGATCCAGTGTGCCGGTCCCTGCCGTGCCTGGCAGAGGTTGGGAGAAGGTGACTTTCCCATTAAAAGCCCAGCTCATGTTTTATGTATTTCTAAAGAGCCACAGTTTGAACTTAATTCCTCCTCCTTTTAAGAAAAGAACCCCAAAGTCAGTATTTAAAATGTCACATGCAGCCAGTGGCCTTCATGGGTCACAGAGGGCGGGACAATTTATAGTGGGAAGTAATAAAATTGACGCTGAATGACTTCAAGACCCTGAGAGTGGCTGAAGAGGTCGGGAAGAGAACACTTGAAACCAAACCATGAATAAATTTTAGGAAAGCTGAGAGCAGAGCTTTCAAGAAAGGAAGCTGGTAAATAGGCTGAGTTTTAACTTTTTGAATCCCCATCATGAGGATTAGCGAAAGGCGGTGACCCCCAGGCTGGCAATGAATTATGGAGGGCCACTGTGCACCCGAAATCGGCCCCTTACCTGGAACGCGATGCCCTTGTTTTCCAACAAGACCACTGAGACCCAGGGCCACGGAGCCAGCGACAGGCAAAGCTACTGTTTGAGCCTGTCTGCCTGGATTCATGCACACAAGGGACTCGGAACAGGGCTGGGCCCTCGCTCAGGAACTGCTAGTCCATGCAGTTGTTACTATTATTACTATTTATTACCATCAGTTATTACTTCAAAGCCTAAAACCATAAGCTTTCAGCCCTCGTGGGTCTCCTGGTGTGATCCCTTCAAAAGAAAACCTCTTCCAATAGTGACCTCGACGACGCTTCGGGAAACTCCAATGCTGTGTTGCCCCAAGTGGAATGTGGCAGAAATGGTTAAGCAGCTCCTTTTGTCTTGCAATTGCTTTATTTACCAATAGGTGCGCACACCTCCCCGTGTGGGTACCCAGAGTGGGCGCCTCCAGATGCCCCTGCCATGGCTGCCTGCAGGTTAAGGACTCAGGTAGCCCCGCGGCCAGGAAAGACACCCGGGCCGTGATGGATTTTGTGCAGCTTATCATCACTGCCCATAACCAAACCTAATTATTACCATCCTTCAAATTCATTCCCTCTGAGATGGAGCAATTTGGCCATGAAGTTTGAGCGCGTCTGGGAACCGACTCCGTGCTCGGACACAAGCGGGAGGCGGAGGGCAGGGCCACTTCGTGTCGCTGTGTTCTGGTCTGGTCGGTTCTGTTTAAGCATGCACACCCCCCAGAGCAGCTGTTTTGCAGTTTCTGGCAGCCCTGCTCAGCCCAACCTGCCCCTCCCCAGCTTTTCACTTCCTTCACGGAATCCCTATCCTCCCTCGAAGCCTGCTGCTCCCAACCTGGGCTGCACGTGTGAATCACCCAGGGTGGTTTTGAAAACTCCGGAGGCCTGAGCAGAGCTCAGAGCACTCTGAGGCCAGGGCCCGGGCATCTGGGGTTTTGAAGCTCTGCAGGGGACCCCAGTGTGTGACCGATGGGAAACACCCAATTCTAAACCAGCCCTTAATGCTTCTGGTGTGCACATGACCTCTAATTTCAGCTGCTCTCACCCTAACGTACTCTCACCCCACAATTACTTTTCTTTACAATAAAAACGTTACTTCTGTTTGTTCATTTTGGAGGAGGTAATAGAGACAACAGTGCAAGAGTACAAAACAATATGGGAAAAAGTCTTCCTCCCACACGGTAACCCCCCACCCCTGCCACTGCCACCCCACATCTCTCCCCAGAAAGAAAGGCCTCTGTCCTCTGCTGAGGGCACTGTGACTGAGGGAATGGCAGAGTCCTTGGGTCACAGAGGCCTGGGTTTGAGTCCTGCTTCTGCCACTGATTTCCCACAGGACCTTGGATTAGTCATGTCAGCTCTCCAATACTGCTTCCTGTCCCTAAAGGGGAGGCAACAACCCCTGCCCTCTGGAGGATGGGAAGAAAGGAGGCATTTGGGATCTATGTTGCTGCCTAGCAAATGATCCCAGCACTTAACAAAAACAGGCATTCTCTTTGTTCATGGTTCTGTGGGCCAGGAATTAGGGCCTAGGTGGTCCTGGTCCCTAAGGTGTCCCCTGGGGTCATTCTCCTGACTAGTGGCAAGGCTGAACTAAGAAGATCCAAGACAGGTCCCCTCACGTGACTGACACATTGATGCCCCTCAACATGGCCCCTCCCCTGGTGCCCAGCTCGGGCTCCCCCACAGCATGGTGGCTGGGAATTGGACCTAGATGACCCCCAATAAGGTGCTGCTAACCTCTTCAAGCTCAGCATCAAAACTCACACAATCCACCAAGATTCAAGGGGAGGGGAAATCCACGCCAAGTCTGGACGGAAAAGTGTATATAGTCACACCACAAAAGAGCATGTGGGACGGGATATTGTCGCGGTGTCTGTGGAAACACACTGCACGTCAGGAGGAGTGAAGGCAGACGGCCCAGCACCGGGCAGGTGCCCAACAAACATAGTTCCCATTTTTCTTAGCCCACAGCTCTTCGGCCTTTTACTCTGCTCATTGTTTAGATACGTCCTTTCTGTTCCATCCCCCAAGAGCCTGGCACGGAACAGACGTCCAGTAAACTTCCTGTGACATCTCAGAGGAGCCGTGAGGCCACCATTCACCCAGGCCTGTGGGGACAACTGGGGTGGATCCCTGAAATGTCCAAGTCATGACAGTCCCCCTACCCAACACCACCCCACCCTCTTACCTGCTGGCCCGCTGGTCTGCTGTGCCCACCACCTGACACGTCCCTCTTGTCTCTTCTCATCATGGTGTCCTCCTGCCCAGATTCTCCACATTTGCCATCAGGAAATAGCTTAAAGTCACCCTGTGCCCGAAGACTCCTAAGCAGGAAGACAGAGCACATCCACATCAATATCTGAGCAGTTGTGACGGTGTGGGCTCTTTGCCGGGCACCCGGGTAGGACAAGATTGAGCGGGCATTCGGGGACCAGGCCGAACAAGGTCTCCAGGGCCCTGTAAAGGGCTTGGAGCTTCATCCTCCAGGCATAAAGGGAACCCCTGGGGTGTCTCTGGGAGAGGAGGGCCATAACTAGACAAATAGGCATCTGGGCAGCACCAGGTGAGCAGAGGGCAAAGGCATGAGGTGTCACCACTCACTGTCTTGGTCATCTGAGCTCTGAAACCCAGACAGTCAGAGCAAGGCTATCTGCTCCCCATCCTCTCCCCACAGATGGGGGGATTGTGGCCTGGGAGGCCAGGGGGCCTTCCCATGATGGGGACCACGGGCCTTTTGCCGTGCAGCTGGATTCAGAGCCTATGTCTGCAAGGTGTGTCTGACATTGAGACACGTCTTCGCAGTGTAGGGGGTAATGATTGACAGGTCTGATGAACGCATTCCCATTATTATTGAAATTTATACACAGTCTACCAATCAAAAACTCTCTCCGTGTGTGTATCTCATTTCGCATTCACAGCTGTTTTCAGCTGGGAACCTGGGAGTCTGGTCCCTGGATTGACAAAGCTGAGACTTGGGGGCACCTTCCAGAAAGCAGATTCTGGACCTAAAGACCCTATTTGGAAACTGTTTTCTGCCACTAACTCACAAGGGGCCCCGGGTGAGATGGCTACTGAGCGTGAACCCTATTCTAGGAAGACAAAGCAGGTCACACACGAGATGATCCAGCCCAGAGGCTCACATAGCCAGGAAGGCTCTGGTTCCCTCCGACGACTCATTCAGTCTTTCGTTAACAGATATTTTGAATACCTACTATCTACCAGGTGCTACAGTAGGCCCAAAGGATGCAGGAAAATCACCCCAGACAAGGGCTCTGCTCTCCTGTGCCTTATTGTGACGGCAGCAGACAGAGCACAAAGGACACAAAGCAAAACAAAAATAAATACAGCTCATGATAAGAGCCACGGAAGAAAGGAGCAGAGCGTTGTAAGAGGCATGCGCTGTGAGAAGTGATTTGATTTCTGGGTATCATCGCATAAATCCTCCTGAGCCCTAGGACACGCCTTTGTATGTCACTCAATAGAGCTGGCCCAAGATTACAAAGGGACAAGGGACATTCAGAGCCAGACATGGCATGGAGGCAGCCATCAGCAGTAACCACCCTGCACACTCGCCCAGGTTGTATCTCCACAAACTCAGAGGTTCTCTGCTCAGGGTTCTAACTCCACTACGTTCTAGGGTCTGAGACACACCACTCAGCCCTCCGGAGCTTACAATGACGTTAACAATGGGACTGTCCGCATAGGGGCGTTGTGAGGATTAGAATATTTAGTACACACAAAGGCTTACAACAGTGTCTAGTGCCCAGTCTCAGCTACTATTACTCTCCACATCCTTGGATGACGCTCTCTGTGGCTTTGAGGGTCTTTTGTGCAGAGTTAGCTGACAGAAAAGGGTGCCAGGCGGAGGCCTGTCTTGGGTTGGGGTTCCCCAGAAGCACACCCTGAGGCAAGGAGTTGCACATAAATAGCTTACTGGGGAGGAGAAGGGGATACAGCTAGGAAGTGTGGAAGTAAGTTGGGAAGGCCACCGGGGCAGGGTGTGTTTTCATGCCCCTGTGCACTATGGGTAACTGGAGCTCTGTGCCCAAGGGGTACTCCAGAGCCAGTGAAGTCCACAGCCTTGATTTATCCCACGACAGGGTGAGGGAGTTGGGGTATTGATACACCAGCTCTTGTTCATTGACTAAGGGCTATGGTCTCAGAAAATTTTCAGAGAAGCCATGGAGGTCTCAGAAGTCAGGTTTTGTGCACCGCAGTGGCCCAGATATGGAAATGTGGATGGGCTCCAACAGAGCCTGGTGCAGAGGTGCAGCATGAGGAGAGACACAGTCGGGCACAGTGGACAACAGGTCATTATCCTCCAGGGAAGAAGAAGAGCCATGGGAGCTATAATGTCCCAGGATGGGGGGCCCTTGAATGCCAGGCTAAGGAATTGGGACTCCATTCTGTGGGCAGCAGGCAGCCCCTCAAGGTGTGAGAAAGAGAGTGATGCAGAGCTGTATTATAGATAAGAAACAACAAAATCATTGACATGTTCCCAGACACTACTGACCCCATTCCTGCTATGCTCCTCCCACAGCCCAGAAAAATGGGCCATCCAGGAGGTTTCCTAAAGACACAAACTCTAGGGATGGCTTAGAAGGAATACTCAGCCAAACTACTTGAGTGGGGGAAGATGCCCCCTCAGAGACATTCTCAAGTAAGAGCAGGGTCAATCACTACCTCCCAAGGATGGGAATGGGACTGAAGGGTCAGATATGCAAGTTTGGCCCAGAGCTGGACTCCTGGACTCAACAGTCCAAGGGCTTCCAACAGAGATTCTCTTTTGCCCCTCACCCTGGGCAGCCCATCCTTCTCTGAACAAATGTCAATTACTAGAGACTGTTGTCTGCAAGATGGCTATACCACTAGGGTTCTCAACACATGTAGGTCTCAGCCTGACCCTGGCTGAAGGGGACGAGAAGGAAGAGAGCCGTGGGTCCTTTGAGCACCTCCAGGTACTGTGCTGGGTCCGCACACTACGTGAGGCCCCCAGTCAATTCTCTCCATCACTTTGCAGGAAAGGGGTATCACCTCCATTACCCAGAGCTAAAAATGCAGGCTATGAGAGGCTACTTAGAAGTTTGTCTCAGTGAAGAGCAGTACTGGGATTATAGCTGGGGGACTTCGAATACTCTGGATTAAGGAGTTCAGACTTACAAAAATCCCAAGGTCAGGTACAAAGGGTGAGTCCATCAGAGTGGAAATCTCTGCAGAGGAGGCCTTGCTGTGTGATGGACCTGAGGTGAAGGAGGGGAGGAAAATGGGCCCCAAAGCTCCCCAAGTCCTGAGTGTTTACAACACCACAGTTTATATACAAGACACGAGGCTGGGGGAGGGGAGCAGGGTGAAGAGCTGGGAAGGAAGGTCTGCGCATGAGCCAGCCGGCCATCCGCAGCAACACCTAGGAGAAAATGCAGAACGCCAACACTGTTATTAAAAGAGACATTTTGCTGACATGGGTAAACCCGAGCCCGGGCAGAGTCATAGAAGGAGAGGCCAGGGGGATGAGGAGCAGGCACCCAGCTCCAAAAGCCCAGGCTCTGCTCCTGAGCTCCCAGAGGCAGTGAAAGGGATCCTTCCCCCCATTCTGGACGTGTGTGTGCACGTGTCTGTGTGTGTGCATGGGGGGTGAGGGTGTGTGCTTATGCACATATATAAGCCTGTGAGTTTAAGTCTGTGTGCATGTGTGACTGTGTACTCACACTAATCTATTGTGAAGTGTGCGTGCATGCATGGGAGTATGCGCACACGTCCACGTGTGCTTATGCCCTCATGCCCCCGAGCACGCGTGTATGTTCATGAGCTCATGCACGTTCATGCACGCCAGAGCATTTGAGGGAGGTTGCTATGGTGTTGTTCTTCCCTACCCTCTGCCGATGCAAATGGCAAATTGGTGTGCAGAGGGAGGGCGCTCGTCTCATAGTCTTCGCACTTAGTAAGTGCTAATATTTTAAGGCAGTCCTGAGCATCCGCGGTCTGAGCCCCGCAAAGAAATTAGTTTAGGAGCAGGAGCTGAGGATAGGGCTCAATTCCCTTGCCTGGGGAATGGGAACTGATTTCCTTCCCTTGTCTTCCCTGTTGGGGTTCCTGATCTCACCGCCTTCCTGCCTCCCCTTGCCTTTGTTCCAGCTTTGGTGAGCACTTCCTTCCACTCTAGGAGTCATCCTGCACTCCTCAGGACCTTCTCTGGGTACTAGGTGGTCCTAAAGCACTCACTCTCCACACCTCCTTCTCCGTGACCCCCCACCCTCCACCCAAACTTCACTTGCCTCCCTTCCACTCACACCACCAGTCTCAGCTTACACATCACCTCTTCCTGGAAGCCTTCACAGTCCCATGGCTGTGTTTGTTTCCATTTTTTTTTTCAAAATGCAGCTCTGTTGATATATTCATATACACACAATCCACTCATTTAAAGTGCACGTTGGGGCGGGCTCCGTGTAGTCACACAGTGTACTACAATCTAATTTTAAGACATTTTCGTCCTGCCAAAAGAAATCCCATAGGCATTAAAGATCATTCCCTCTTCCCCCAACCACACACCCACTTCTGTCTATAGATTTGCCTATTCAGGCCATTTCACATCAGTGGAATCATACAATACATGGTTTTCTTGTGACCAACTTCTTTCACTTAGCCTAATGTTTTCATAGTTCATCCGTACTGGAAAATGTATCAATATGCTATGCCTTCTTATTGCCAAAGAACATTTGGCATGAGGTATGGATCATCAGTTGATGGATATCTGGGCTGCTTCCATCACTCTTTGGCAATATGAATAAGGCTGCTATGAATGTTTGTGGACAAGTTTTTCTCTGAACTGGGTTTCCAGTTCTCTTGGGAATATATGTAAGCGTGGAGCTGCTGGGTCGTATGAGAACTCTCCATTTAACTTTCCGAGAAGCTGCCAACCTATTTTCCAGAGCGGCTGCGGCATTTCCGTTCCCACCAGCAATCGGGTGGATGAAACCTGTCCACATCCTCGCCATCACTTGGGAGGGACTTTGATTTGCATTCTCTGCTAACAAATGATGCTGAGCATCTCTGCGTGTGCTTATTGCCATTTGTAGATCTTCTCTGGAGAAACATCTGTTCAGATTCTTTGCCCGTTTTTTTTTTTTCAATTGTCTTTTTTGTTGTTGCATTGTAAAAGCACTTTAGGTCCTTCTGAATACTACGCCCTTATCAGACATAGGATTTGCAAACATTTTGTCCCATTCTGCGGCTTGTCTCTTCCCTTACTTTTTTTTTTCTTTTTAAAGATTTTATTTATTTATATGATAGAGTGAGAGATCACAAGTATGCAGAGAGGCAGGCAGAGAGAGAGGGAAGCAGGCTCCCTGCCTAGCAGAGAGCTTGATGCAGGCCTCTATCCCAGGACCCTGAGATCATGACCTGAGCTGAAGACAGAGGCTTTAATCCACTTTCTTGATGGTGGCCTCTGAAGCACAAAATTTCTTCATCTTGATATTATCCAAATTTACCTATTTCTCTCTCATTGCTGGTGCTTTTGGCGTCATTTCTAGGAAAACCACTACCTAACCCATGGTCGTGAAAACTCCTATGATTACTCCTATGATTTCTTCCAAGGGCTCATAGTTATAGTTCCTACATGTAGGCTAATGATCCATTCTGAGCATTCAGCAGATATTTACTGAGCAGCTACTATGTGCTACTGATCTAGGGCTGGGGGCACCTCAATGCATCAGGGAACAAAGCACACAGCCTCCCATCCTTGAGAGCTGCCATCCAGAAGAAGAAACAGATATAGTGAAGGAAACAAACCAGATAGACTGAGCTGGGATTGGGGTCTGAGTAATAAAACCACATGACATATTGAGGAAGGTGGGCAGTTCCAGGAACCAGGAGACCTGAAGCAGGTGTTAGGGGCCTCGGTGGGAGCAGAGATCCTGGGTGCTGGCCAAAAGGGCTTTCCTAATTCTTACCTCATTTACAAATGGCAGACTGAGGCCTAAGGAGGTGAGAAAAGGTGTTCAGCTCTGCACAGTGAAGCAGAAATGGCACCCAGGCAGGACTTCTTGTTCCTACAAGTCCCACTTCTACCACTCCCCGTGGTTGGGAGCCAGGCTGCTGCTGGAAAACACTGTGTGTTTTCTACATAGCAAGGTTTGTGTCTCTATCCTCGCAGGACAGGGAGAAAGTAGCAGGAAATTCTGTGATAGAACCTAAGCAGTGTCTTGCATTAAGTACTAAACCCCTCTCAGATTCCATAATCCACACGGGCGATCTTCACCGGCAATCCCTCTCTGTGAACGGTTCTGCTTTCAGACGGGCTATTCTGCCTTGGGTCTTGATAAGATAGTATCTCAGTTAATCCATTTCTCTGTTGGGCTCTGCTGAAACTTCTCCCCTAATCTTCATTATCTCCTACCAGGCGCTTTGGTTGGGACTTGAGTGGTCCAGATTCACCCAAAGGGCCTCCACGCAGGTCTAAGAAGTGGACACAAAATTCAGCCCTGCCTGTCTGGGGCCAAGTTGGCTGTCACTTCCCTGAATTGTCATCAGCTGGACTCTTGGCTTCCAAGGCCATAGAAAAATCCTGCAGCCTGACACATTTTCCCTTTTTTGGTAGGGAGATCTGTGGCTACTTTGTGGGACCCTGTTGGCCACGAAAGAACAAAAATCCAACAATTAGTCTGCCACGGGGGATCCATGCTGGGAATCAGGCATTTTGGAATTTTAACAGTGATTAGAATGGTCTCTATTGGAGACCATCTTGTGGGTCGCCTCTGACCCCGTCCCCACGGAGAGGGAGAATCAGCCTACCACAGTTGGGGGGATCCCCTCCCTGCTGGTGGAGACAGAACTCCACCAGGAATCAGGAGACCTGGGTCATGTGTCATAGGATAAGTTACGCTCCCCTCTCTGGGGTCTCGGTTTTTCTACAGATGACTTGCAGATCTGGCTTGGCCCTCATGTAAGGCTCCTGGTGACTAACCCAGCTTCCAAACTCAGGCGCCGTGACTGCCTGGGGCTCCAGGGTGCCTTCAGTGGGGGGCAGAGAAGAGACTGACTTCCTAGCTGAGATCCTCTCTGTATGTCTGACCTGTCTGGTCCCCACAGCTGCCACTAGCCCCATGTGGCTTTTTAAAGGGATTGAATTAAGTGAAATTTACAATACAGGATTTCATTAGCAATACTTCGAGTGCTGGATGGCCACACAGGGCCACAATGAAGCTGGACAGTTAATTCAATTCCATTCTGCTTCCCAGATTGTGCTCTCCCATCCGTACGGAGTGTGATTCACTCATCTTGTCATACATACATACATATATACATACATGCATAAATCAGTCCTTGTTTCCTCCTCAATGAGAAAACTGGCCTGAGAAGCCAAGTCATTTACCCCAAGTTACTCGGCAGCCACAGTGGCAACCAGACAGAGCTGGGCACTTGGGTTCTCCAGACGCTGAGCCCCCAGGGACCTGGGAGGTAGGTGCCTCCCGCAACTGGTCCCAGGCTGTGGAAGGAATGCTCTCAGTCTGGGAGAGGACAAAACAAGAGAAAATGCATGCTTCTGCAGTGATGCAAATGAAAATTTCCAATTTGCTAGTCAAAAGCATGTCCCTATTTAGAGATAACAGTAAATTTGAGTCTTTGTTATGAGTGATTAAGTCATTACAATGCAGTCTCCTTGCAAGATCCAGCCCCACAGGCTGGGCTTTAGGAAGCTGGCTACCTAGTGGGAGAAGCTGGCCCATCCCCAAACTGTGTGTGTCCCTGTCATAGTGTCTGGAACTGTCTCATTAGGTCAAAAAAATGAGGGAAGCATTCAATGAAGCAGCCTTCTCACCAGTATCTTAACACAGAGCACTGGACAGGGTGGCTGTTGGAGACCGGGGCCCTGAGCCTTTCAATTTAATTTAATAAGAATTTATTGTTCTGAAAGTTGCTAGCTAGGGGAGCAAAATGGGCTTCAGCTTTCACACCGGCTGTGATTGATGGCTAGTTCCTGCCTACAGTCCCAGCTCAAGAAGGCTTCTGAGGACACCAAGAGGCTCAGTGGGCAAGAACACCAAGATTGATTGATTATTCATGTCTGCTGGGGCCCTGGAGGGAGAGCAACAGCGTCGCAGGGGAAGCCTTAGTAAGTAATAATGAAGATATAAATAGTAATCATAGTAATGACATAGAGCCTCCCCGGTCAGGTCATTGGGAATATCAGGTAAGATAATGGATATGAAGGTGCTTTGTGGCCTGGACAGATGGCTTCGTGATATCTGGCCTCTTATTAATACTTTGTGAATCGTGGTTTCCCTGTTCACACCACTTGATCCTTTGCACTTAGAAGGATGGCAGGCATCACAAGCCTGGAGCGCTGAGATGTGGAAGGAGACCCAGGGGCCCATGCACGTGCATACACTCATTCTGACATCCAGCATCTCCTGCTGCCTTTACCCATTCAGGCCACATTTCGAAGGGTCCTCTCAGATCTAGGTCCTGGCACCAGGACCATCCAGAGGTCTGTCTCCTCAGAGCCCCCAGACTAGTTGACCTCTAGACTCAATCTTCAGAAAAGGGAGAAGATTTAGTTTCCACCCAAGCTCATGGCCCCTCAGAGCCTCCGGTGCTGGTAAACAGCCACCTGCCAGGACCACTGAGGGAAGATGCCAAGCTTCCATCCATCGGTGGCGGAGGAGTCCTCCCTGGCTCTTCTGGCCGTTCGCGCATGCAGGCCAAGTTTGCCCCTGCAGCAGAGAAAGCAGCGGGTGGAGTCAGAGGTGTGCGGTTAGGAAGCCTGGGGTATGTACAGATCTGGTGATTTCCGAGAGGCCATGGGCAGCGTACCCAGGGCATCTTCTCCCTTCCTAAGCAGCACAGACTGTTCGATCAGCTGCAGCGTTTAAAGATCATCCAATCAGCCACCTCTTTACCCAACTGGGGGAACAAAGTTCAGAGAAGGTCGGAGCACACAAATTTAGATAGCAGGCCAATGACAACGGTAAAACCCTAATGATACCAGTTCCCGAGTCGTGGGAGCCAAGCAGAGGGGCTTTGCATACATGGCTCTAAACCTTGTCATTATCCCACAAGGTAGGTGTTACTGTTCCATTTTACAGTTAAGAAACCTGGACTCCGGGCACCTGGGTGGCTCAGAGGGTTAAGCCTCTGCCTTCAGCTCAGGTCATGATCTCAGGGTCCTGGGATCAGGCCCACATTGGGCTCTCTGCTCAGCAGGGAGCCTGCTTCTCCCTCATTCTCTGCCTGCCTCTCTGCCTATTTGTGATCTCTCTGTCAAATAAATAAAATCTTTTAAAAAAAGAAGGAAAGAAAGAAAGAAAGAGGAAAACGGACTCTGAGAAGTGATTTAACCAAGCACACGAAGCTTAAGCAGCAGAGACAGAATTTAGAACCAGGTCTGTAGGCTGGATCCTTGCACCACTGTGCAGAGCTGGCAGGAGTTTCCAGCACTAGTTCAGAGCCCAGAGTTCGGCCCAGGCAGTCAACACGGGGCACTGTCTAGGTCAAGGAGCTCAAAGTGAAGTTGTTTTAAACTCCCTCAAGAGCTGAGAGAGGGCCACCACCTCCACTCCCACCCAACAGGGCATCTCTAGCTTCCCGATGGGGAGCCAAGACCAACAGGAGAGCAAAATGGAGAGTCTCAAGTTCTTGACATCACCAAGGAGCTGCAGAAGGAATCAGTTACCCAGCTGCAGACGGGAAGATGCTAACGACAGGAAAGGGTTAATGGGCACTTGATGTACCTGTCAATCTTCAGTGTGTATGAACACACTGAATTTTCAAATTAACCGCAGTGGTCACCACTAACACCACCCCCACTTCACATAGGAGGAAACTGAGACACAGAAAAACAAGGTGACTAGCCCCAGGTCATTGGGGGATTAGAATCCAGGCGGCTTGATTCCAAATCTGTCATTTTAACCACTCTAGGCACAAAAAGACCACAACGTGAGTCCTCTTCCCCGAAGTAAAATCCCCTATTCCGTGCTCACAAAGTGGTTTTGGCACTCCTCTTCTCAGGGTTACTACTATCGCGGTCTCCATAGAAGACACAGATCCGAGGGGCCAAGGTCTGCAGGAAGTCAGGTGTAGAGCCAAGTGCCGAAGCCCTTCCCCCACCCAGCCCCCCAGTCGGGGGCTCTCGGGTTGGCGGGGGGGGGGGGGGGGGTCCGAGCGTCCGGCTGGGAGAGGGGAGTGGGCACGGGGTGCTGCGGGCCGCCACCCTCCGATCCGAGCCGCCCCCACCCGGCTCGCGGGACTCAGCGCTGAGGAGGCCCTGACTCTGCAGTTTTCGAGCCTCAGAGCCCAGCCGTGCGGCCCTGCGCAGCCTGGGGACGTGCCCGGTGGCACCTGCCTGGGGCGGCGAGGGCTAGCCCCCTCGGGGAGAGTTCCTAAGGGAGCTCCGGGCAGGAGGGATAATTGTAGAGGGTCCCTCGGGGCCAGAGATGCCAGCGGGGGGTGTTGGAGGGGGGCGCACCGGGAGGAGGGAGAAAGGCGGAGTGGAGGATCGGGCACAGAATAACTTGGAGGCAAGAAAGCACGATGATCCGCCACGTGGGGCAGCTCCGGAACCCAGCATGATTCCCTGAACACCCACATGTATCTATAGGCCGCATTTCTCACTCTACCTAGCCACCCTGCCCCTCAACACACGGAGAGCAAGAAAGCCCCCAGACCAGGAAGCAGGGGAAGGAGGAGATAGAAAACCAACAGAAAGGACTCCAAGAGGCCTCCTGATCCAGCCCCACCCTGCTCGGAAAGAGAAACTGAGACCCAAGGACGAGGGTCCCAGGGATCTGCAAGGCTGATCAGTAATCCATGTTTAGGGCCAAGACTCCATCTCCCTCTCCTCCCCATCCCCAGCAGCTGCAGAGGTCCCAAGACCATTGTCCGAGTCTCAGCCCGTAAACCAGCCCCGCCCCCCTTTCCCCCTATGCTCAAGGACTCTCTTTTTCAACTCCTGCCCTAGTCTGTGTAGGAGGGGTTGGCTTTGGAAAACCTCTGTGGATGTCTCAGCCCACCTCCATGCCGTGCTAAGGGCTAAGGGTCCGACAGGTTGGGGAAGAAAAGGAAGGAGCCTGAGCAGGCCTCCGGGAGGAGGGAGGTTCTTCCCTGGCAGGGAGGGCTGGCTCCCAGCCTCAGCGCCCCCAATTCCCAAGGACTCCAAGCTCCCTCACCTGTGTCGGGGACTACCACTACCACCACCACCACCACCACCGCTGCTGCTGCCTTGCAGGAGAGCCCACATTCCCAGAAGAGTCTGCAGGATCTAATCCTACCTCCCCGGCCTTTCCTCCCTTCTTCCTGATGCCCGCCCCAGGTGGATCCTTCTTTCTGGGCCCCTAATCTCCTCACTGCTACCTTGTTGCCTCTAGATCCCAAGCATTAGCACCTGCTTACCCTCCACCCGGAATGCCTTCCACTGTGATTGCAAATTAGAGATGTCTGAGGACCCTCGCCCTGCTGTGGGCAGAGTAGGGCTTGGGCAGATCTGGGGGGGCGGGAGGTGGGGTCTCTCCAACCAGCCCTAGGACCCTGGGAGGCTGGAAGGTTCCACTGTATCAGAGCCACCTGTGTTCTCTTAAGCAACCCAGTTCCATGCCCAAGGACTGGGGCTTTCTGAGGGCTCCTTTGCAGGGGTGGGGAGGGAAAGAGGGTACAGTAAGGAAATTTGCACATCTTTGGGCCATTGTCTTCAAGGGTTTTGCTTTTATTAGGATGTGTTATTACACAAGAAGTCCATGTTTCCTACAGAATGCAAAAACATGAACACACACCGAAAGGAAGAGAAAAAATTCCCCACACCCTCAGCACCCAGAGATAGCACTCAAGTTTTGGTGTGGAGTCTTCCAGAGTATTCTATGCATACGTGTGTTTGGTGGATGTAACTTTTACACCAGAAACTCCAGGTGCAAGAAGTATCACAGCCCCTTGTTTTTCCAGAATGAAAACAAAAGCTTTCTCCAGTCGGGGTCTCACCTGCAGCCCGGGGGAAGTGGGATTTGAAGCCCCAGGCTTCCTTCTCTGTGTCTGCACAGCCAGTCCGGGGGGTGGGGGGTGGAGGCGACTCCTCTGTTCAAGCCCAGCGGGTGGCTCCCCACTGCAGGGGGGGAACGCTGGCCCTGACTGTGCCCCCCCGTGGGATGGCCCCAGCCCCCCATCATCTACCTGCCCTGTGACCACCACTTTGCCCAGAGAGCCTCCCTTCAAACACCTCCACACATGCCCTTCCCTCTGCCTGAAACGCTCTTCCCGTTTTGCTAGGGACCGGGGAATGGTTACGGAGAATTTTTTGTCCCTCTTTGCAAAGGTGTTGAATGTCAGGGGAGGCACTATGATTTTTGAGAATTTCGGTGATGAGATTATAGCAATTAAAGGCAGTTATAGGGACAGTTTCTGGACCAAAAACCTTATAATAGTCATTGAGGCAATCACCAACACGCTGCCAAACACGGGAGTCAACAGTACCCTCTTGGGGAAACCAGGGACAGATTTTAAAAATGAAAGTAAAAAAGGAATCCAAATCTTTCTTTCTAACCCTAATCTTACGCACCTTGAGGGAAGCCTT